>JAUUTY010001038.1:0-106569 GCA_030979885.1 Lolium multiflorum | reverse complement strand
GAATTAGGACATGATGTGTTTGAAGAGAATTAAAAAACCCATGGAACTTTATATGCATGATAATGGGAATGTTATTAGTATGAATGCTTTGAACACCATTGTTGCTAATGCTATGGAAAATTCTAAGCTTGGGGAGATCGGTTTTGATGAAAATGATCTCTTTAGTCCCCCAAGCATTGAGGAGAAAATTTACTTTGATGATACTTTTTACTCCCATTTATGATGATTATAATGATAGTGATATTTTGGTGCCCACCTGTTAGGAGGATAAATTTGATTATGATTACAATATACCTCCTATATTTGATAGCTACTTTTTTGAATTTGCTCCCGCTACAACTAATAAAATTGATTATGCTTATGTTGGGAGTAGTAATTATTTTATGCATGAGACTCATGATAAGAATGCTTTATGTGATAGTTATATTGTTGAGTTTGCTCATGATGCTACTGAAAATTATTATGAGAGGGGAAAATATGGTTGAAATTTTCATGTTACTAAAACACCTCTCTATGTGCTGAAATTTTTTGAAGCTACACTTGTTTTATCTTCCTATGCTTGTTACTTTGCTCTTCATGAACTTGTTTATTTACAAGATTCCTATGCATAGGAAGCATGTTGGACGACTTAAATGTGTTTTGAATTTGCCTCTTGATGCTCTCTTTTTGCCTCAAATACTATTTCTTGTGAGTGCATCATTAAAACTGCTGAGCCCATCTTAATGGCTATAAAGAAAGAACTTCTTGGGAGATAACCCATGTGTTTTTTACTACAGTACTTTGTTTTATATTTGTAGTCTTGGAAGTTTGTTTACTACTGTAGCAACCTCTCCTTATCATGTTTTTGTGCCAAGTAAAGTTTCTATGTCAAAGTTGATGTTATATTTGGGATAGATGCGCAGAAACAGCATTGCTGTCTGTCACGAATCTGGGCACGGTTTCTGTAGAAAATTCGAAAAAAAAATCTGCCAATTTCTGGCGTGATCTAGATATGTATGTAACTTTCATTAGTTTTGAGTTTTCCATTTGAGCAAGTCTGGTGCCATCTTAAAATTCATCTTTACGGACTGTTCTGTTTTGACAGATTCTGCCTTTATTTCGCATTGCCGCTTTTGTTAAAGTTGAATGAGTTTCTTTGTTCCATTAACTTTCAGAAGTTTTGTGAAATGTCCAGAAGTGAAAAGAATGTTTGTGTCACCTCTGAACATGTGAATTTTGATTATGCACTAACCCTCTAATGAGTTTGCTTGAAGTTTGGTGTGGCAGAAGTTTTCAAGGGTCAATAGAAGAGGGTGATATAATGTGATCGAGAAGAGTGAAAGGTCTAAGCTTGGGGATGCCCCGTGGTTCACCCCTGCATATTTAAGAAGACTCAGCATCTAAGCTTAGGGATGCAAGGCATCCCCTTCTTCATCGACAACTTATCAAGGTTTCTTCTAGTGAAACTATATTTTTCTTCGGTCACATCTTATGTATTTTACTTGGAGCGTCCGTGTGTGCTTTTATTTTGTTTTATTTATCTTAGTTCTCTGAATAAGTTCATCCTTGTGTGGGGAGAGAGACACGCTCCGCTGGTTCGTATGAACACATGTGTTCTTAGCTCATAATATTCATAGAAGTTTCTTCTTCGTTAAATTGTTATATGGTTGGAATTGGAAAAATGCTACATGTAGTAATTGGTAAAATGTCTTGGATAATGTGATACTTGGCAATTGTTGTGCTCATGTTTAAGCTCTTGCATCATATACTTTGCACCTATTAATGAAGAAATACATAGAGCTTGCTAAATTTGGTTTGCATAATTGGTCTCTCTAAGTCTAGATAATTTCTAGTATTGAGTTTTGAACAACAAGGAAGGCGGTGTAGAATCTTATAATGTTTACCATATCTTTTATGGGAGTCTTGCTGCACTTGTTCATCCTTGAGTTTAGCTTCAAATAACCTTGCTAGCCTAAACCTTATATCGAGAATACTTCCCATGCATCCAAAATCCTTGAACCAACTACTATGCCATTTGTGTGTCACCATACCTACCTACTACATGGTATTTACCCGCCATTCAAAAGTAAATTTGAGTTCTACCTTTAAATTCCATCATTCACCTTTGCAATATAGCTCATGGGACAAAATAGCCTTAAAAACTATCGTAGTATTGAATATGTACTTATGCACTTTATATTTTATTAAGTTGCTTGTTGTCCGATAACCATGTTTCTGGGGAACACCATCAACTATTGTTGAATATCATGTGAGTTGCTATGCATGTCCGTCAGGTCTATCATTTTAGTGGTTGGAACATGCAAAATTGTTAGAGAAGAACATTGGGCCGCTAACTAAGCCATGAATCATGGTGGAAGTTTCGGTTTTGGACATATATCCTCAATCTCATATGAGAATAATAACTTTGCTACATGCTTATGCATTTAAGAGGAGTCCATTATCTGTTGTCCATGTTGTCCCGGTATGGATGTCTTGAGAATAATCAAAAGCGAGAAATCCAATGCGAGCATTCTCCTTAGACCTTTGTACGGCGGCATGGAGGTACCCCTTTGTGACACTTGGTTGAAACATGGCATGCGAAGACCCGGTAGTCCAAGTTAAGTAGGACGAGGTGCGGGCACTATTAGTATACTATGCGTGAGGCTTGCAACTTGTAAGATATAATTTACATAACTCATATGCTTTATTACTACCGTTGACAAAATTGTTTCATGTTTTCAAAATAAAGCTCTAGCACAAATACAGCAATCGATGCTTCTCTCGAAGGACCATTCTTTTACTTTTATTGTTGAGTGTCTACCTATCTCCTTCCACCTTAAGAAGCAAACACTTGTGTGAATTGATTCCTACATACTTGCATATTGCACTTGTTATATTACTTTATGTTGACAATATCCATGAGATATACATGTTATAAGTTGAAAGCAACCGCTGAAACTTAATCTTCTTATGTGTTGCTTCAACACCTTTACTTTGATTTATTGCTTTATGAGTTAACTCTTATGCAAGACTTATTGATGCTTGTCTTGAAGTACTATTCATGAAAAGTCTTTGCTTTATGATTCGTTGTTTACTCATGACATTACCTTTGTGATCGCTGCATTCATTACATATGTTTACAAATAGTATGATCAAGATTATGATGGCATGTCACTTCAGAAATTATCTTTGTTATCGTTTTACCGCTCGGGACGAGCAGAACTAAGTTGGGGATGCTGATACGTCTGCACGTATCGATAATTTCTTATGTTCCATGCTACTTTATTGATGATACCTACATGTTTTATGCACACTTTATATCCTTTTGATGCATTTTGAACTAACCTATTAACAAGATGCGAAGTGCCAGTTCCTGTTTTTCGCTGTTTTTGGTTTCGAAATCCTAGTAACGAAATATTCTCGGAATTGGACGAAATCACCTCCCGAGATTCTATTTTCCCGGAACCATCCGAACACACGAGAACCGCGGAGGGCCTGGTGGGCCAGATGACATGGTGGCGCGGCCCAGGCCCTGCCGCGCCACCCTATGTCTCGTCGCCTCGTTGACCCTCTGCGCCGCCTCTTCGCCTATATAAAGCCCTGCGTCGAAAACCCTTACGGAGAAAGCCACGATACGAGAAAAGTTCAGGCACGTCTTGCTGAAGCCAAGATGCGGGGACAGAGTCTCTGCTGGCACCTGTAGGACGGGGAAGTGCCCCGGAGGCTTCTCCATAAAACCGCTGCCATCTCCACCGCCATCTTCATCACCGCTTTGCTCCCATGAGGAGGAGTAGTTCTCCATTGAGGCTCGGGGCTGTCTGTTAGCTATGTGGTTCATCTCTATCTGTACCTATGATCAATGATCTCTTGTAGATTGCGAAGTTAACTATTGCTATGATAATATTGATGTGATCTATTCCTCCTACATATGCATGAAGGTGACGGTGTGCATGCTATGCTAGTACTTGGTTTAGTCGTTTTGATCTATCTTACACTTAAGGTTACTTAAACATGAGCATTATTGTGGAGCTTGTTAACTCCGGCATTGAGGGTTCGTGTAATCCTACGCAATGTGTTCATCATCCAACAAAAAGTGTAGAGTATGCATTTATCTGTTATGTGATCAATGTTGAGAGTGTCCACTAGTGAAAGTCTAATCTAGGCCTTGTTCCTAAATCTGCTTTAGTTACTACGCTTGTTTCTTTGTTTCTGTGTTACTACGCTGCAATACTACCACCATCAACTACACGCCCAAGCTATTTTCTGGCACCATTACTACTGCTCATATATATTCATACCAACTGTATTTCACTATCTCTTCGCCAGAACTAGTGCACCTATTAGGTGTGTTGGGGACACAAGAGACTTCTTGCTTTGTGGTTGCGGGGTTGCTTGAGAGGATATCTTTGACCTCTTCCTCCCCGAGTTCGATAAACCTTGGGTGATCCACTTAAGGAAACTTGCTGCTGTTCTACAAACCTCTGCACTTGGAGGCCCAACACTGTCTACAAGAATAGAAGCACCCGTAGACATCAGTGCCTGCCAACAATCTCATACCATGAAGGAGTGCCCTTTAATTTTAGTTTTATTATGATGACACTCCTCCCCACCTTTGCTTTCTCAAGCCATGGCTAACCGAATCCTTCGGGTGCCGTCCAACAATCACATACCATGGAGGAGTGTCTATTTTTGTTAATTAATTTGGAACTGGGAATCCCATTGCCAGCTCTTTTTGCAAAATTATTGGATAAGCGGATGAGCCTCTAGTCCATTGGTGAAAAGTTGCCCAACAAGATTGAAAGATAAACACCACATACTTCCTCATGAGCTATAAAACATTGACACAAATCGGAGGTGATAAATTTTGAATGGTTTAAAGGTAGCACTCAAGCAATTTACTTTGGAATGGCGAGAAATACCATGTAGTAGGTAGGTATGTGGACACAAATGGCATGAATATTGGCTCAAATATTTGGATGCATGAGAAGTATTCCCTCTCGATACAAGGTTTAGGCTAGCAAGGTTATTTGAAGCAAACTCAAGTATGAAATGGTGCAGCAAGACTCACATATAAACATATTGTAAGCATTATAAGACTTTACATCGTCTCCTTGTTGTTCAAACACCTCAACCAGAAAATATCTAGACTTAGAGAGACCAATCATGCAAACCAAATTTTAACAAGCTCTATGTAATTATTCATTAATGGGTACAAGGTACATGATGCAGAGAACCAAGATCTATATAGAGCACAACAATTGCCAAGTTTCACATTATTCAAGACATTATACCAATTACTACATGTAGCATTTCCCGTTTCCAACCATATAACAATTAACGAAGCGGTTTCAACCTTCGCCATGAAAATTAAAAGCTAAGAACACATGTGTTCATACGAACCAGCGGAGACTGTCTCTCTCCCAAACAATCATTTATTCAAACAAAAACAAAAACAAAAGCATACGGACGCTCCAAGTAGAGTACATAAGATGTGACCGAATAAAAATATAGTTTCACTAGAAGAAACCTGATAAGTTGTCGATGAAGAAGGGGATGCCTTGGGCATCCCCAAGCTTAGATGCTGAGTCTCTTAAAATATGCAGGGATGAACCACCGGGGCATCCCCAAGCTTAGACCTTTCACTCTTCTCGATCTCATTATATCACCCTCTTCTATTGACCCTGAAAACTTCCTTCACACCAAACTTCAAGCAAACTCATTAGAGGGTTAGTGCACAATCAAAATTCACATGTTCAGAGGTGACACAATCATTCTCAACACTTCTGGACATTGCATAAAAGCTACTGGACATTAATGGATCAAAGAAATGAATCAACATAGCAAAAGAGGCAATGCGAAATAAAAGGCAGAATCTGTCAAAAACAGAACAGTCCGTAAAGACGAATTTAAAGCTGGCACCAGACTTGCTCAAATGGAAAAACTCAAAACTAATGAAAGTTGCGTACATATCTGAGGATCAGCTCGTAAATTGGCAGATTTTTTGAATTTTCTACAGAAAACTGTGCCCAGATTCGTGACAGACAGCAATGCTGTTTCTGCGCAGCGATCCCAAATATAACATCAACTTTGACATAGAAACTTTACTGGCACAAAAACATGATAAGGAGAGGTTGCTACAGTAGTAAACAACTTCCAAGACACAAATATAAAACAAAGTACTGTAGCAAAATAACACATGGGTTATCTCCCAACAAGTTCTTTCTTTATAGCCATTAAGATGGGCTCGGCAATTTTGGTGATGCATATAAGAAATAGTATTTGAAGCAAAAGAGAGCTTCAAGAGGCAATTCAAAACACATTTGAGTCTAACATGCTTCCTATGCAAAAGAATCTTATACACAAATGAATTCATGAAGAGCAAAGTGGCAAGCATAAGAGGATAAAACACGAGTAACTTAAAGATTCTCAACATAAAGAGGGAAACTTAATATTATTAAGATGCATATAACCATATTTCCCTCTCTCATAATAACTTTCAGTAGCATCATTGATGAAATCCACAATATACCCGTCACTTAAAACATTCTTATCATGGTTCATATGCATAGAAGTATCATTAATTTTGGCATAAGAAGAGTTATTCTCATTAATAGTAATTGGAGCAAGATTATTATCAAGAATTTGAACATGGTAAACAAGTTGCATATTAAAAGAATTGTTTTTGGCAAGCCCATCATAACTATGACAAGTTTCATAAGGATAATTGTAACATATGTCATATACATCTCTATAGCAATTATCTAAACCAGAATATGTAATATCATCATTTTCACTAAAAGTAGAAGTCTCAAATATAGGATCTTCAAGCACAACATCCCCAAGCTTAGAGCTTTCAATATCATCGTTTAAGGGGACATGAATAATGCTATCATCATTACTTTCATAATCAGTACCAAAGAGATTTTCAATATCAAAGGTAGTGTGCTCATCCAAATCATGATCACTAATATGGGTAAAGGGTATAGGAAGATCATCGATACTGATTCATTATCATAATAATCATTAGGAGCAACATACTTACGGTTACCTAGCATTATCTCATTCACGCGGGGATACGCCGTTACCTCTTTCTTTATTCTCCTTCTTCTTCTTCTTCTTCTTCGTTCCCTTCTTCTTCTTCTTCTCCTTCTCCTCGTTCCCTTCTTTAGGAGGAAGAGGCTTGAAGGGTGGCTTGTCCGCATAACCTGATTTTCTTTTAGAAACAATAGAAGAAACTTGGGAGGATCCCTCCTTTTCATTAATTAATTGAAAACACACAGCGGTCCTATCATATTTTGGCAAGGTGTCATCTTCTAAAATATTCTGTATGTAAGTATTTGTATGGCAATTATTAATGCATAAGAAAGACAACCATGCAGGACATCATCAATATCAAGATCATTAATATTTAACAAAGAAATTTTTCTTGATAACTCTTCACACTTCAAAAATAAGGTAAGTTCATCATGCTGATTAGGAATAATTTCATCATCACAATACAAATTTGCAGCACTCATGGGGTTTGAATTATCATTGGAGGAACATTGAAAATTAAAATGACCAACTCTATGGCAAAGTTCACAAATAAAAGGATAGAGGGCACACACTTTTTCTCCAAGATCATCTAGAGCTCTAGACCACTTTCTAGTTTTTTCATTTCTGTGATGGATACAATATTCATCTTCTATTTGATTAATTCCACAAGGTCTATGTATTCCACAAAAATTAACATGCTTATAGGAAATAGCATTCTTAGGAGTTTGAGCATGCTTATTGCAATCATTAACAACAATGTCATTCTTCATGCAAGCCTCTTTAAAAGGTTCATGATACTTATCAAAATTCTTTTTAGGCAATTCTAAATGAGAAGCAAAGGCTTTATAAAGATTTGCAGCAACTTGAGAGTCAAGACCATAAGTAGCACTCATATTTTGAAATTTACCACTATCCATGAAAGTTTCAATGCATTCATAATCATAATTTATACCTGACTCTTTACCTTTATCGTTCTCCCAATCTTCAGCGTTCTCCTTAATCAGATCAAGAAGGTCCCTTTTAAACTCTTCTTTATTGCTCGTGAATGATCCAGAACAAGTAGTATCCAGCAAGGTCTTATCTTGAAAAGAAAGTCTTGCATAGAAATTATCAATGATGATATTACCTGGAAGCTCATGATTGGGGCATTTGAGCATTAAAGTCTTCAATCTCTCCCATGCTTGGGCAATACTCTCTCCATCATGAGGCCAAAAATTATATATATGGTTTCGATCTTTGTGAATTTCACTTGGAGGATAGAACTTGGAATAAAATAGAGGCACAATATCCTTCCAATCAAGAGAGCGCCCATCCTTCAATAGTTTATACCAATGCGCCGCTTCACCAGATAGCGACATAACAAATAATTTCTTTCTAACTTCATCCATTGAAATACCTGCACACTTGAATAACCCGCATAATTCATGCAAAAATAGTAAATGATTCCTAGGATTGACAGTTCCATCCCCTTCATAGCGGTTATCCATAACACGTTCAATAATTTTCATAGGTATTTTATACGGAATACTTTCAGCAGGTGGATTTAAAATATCAGAAGCATCATTAAAGTTATCGCATATGGGAGATAAAGCATTATCAGAACAAAATATTTCTTCCAAAGCGGAGGAGCTAAAAAGATTATTTTTATGTAAAACTTCCCCAAGCTTAGACTTCTTCATAGCATTAGCAGTAATTGCATTCATACTAATAACATTGCTACTATCATGTAAATAAGGTTCCATAGGTTTTTAATTTTGTATCAAACCATCCATGTCTTAAATCGGGAAATAGAATAAGAAGCTCTTTGTTGTCCATTATGCCTAACTAGTGTAAACAAGAAACAAAATGTCGTAATTGCAGAGTCTAAAGGAAATAGCTTCAGCACACACACAATGGCGCGAGAAAAGTACTGTACCGGAACGAAGTATGAGTGCCTTTACCTTTCCTCCCGGCAAGCGCTGAGAAGTGCTTGATGTCTACGGGTGCTTCTATTACGGTAGGCAGTGTTGGGCCTCCAAGAAGAGGTTTGTAGAACAGTAGCAAGTTTCCCTTAAGTGGATTACCCAAGGTTTATCGAACTCCGGGGAGGAAGAGGTCAAAGATATCCCTCTCAAGCAACCCTGCAATAACAAGCAAGAAGTCTCTTGTGTCCCCAACTCACCAAATACACTTGTCAGGTGTATAGGTGTACTAGTTCGGCAAAGAGATAGTGAAATACAAGTAATATGGATGTATATGAGTGGCAATAGCAATCTGAATAAAATATGGCAGCGAGTAAACATGCAACAAAACAGTAAACAAACGGAGATTCGATGCTTGGAAGCAAGGCCTAGGGATCCTGCTTTCACTAGTGGACACTCTCAACAATGATCACATAATAGGACTACTCTACACTCTTGTTGGATGATGAACCATTGCGTAGGATTACCGAACCCTCAATGCCGGAGTTAACAAGCTCCACCAGCTGCGGTGACCCAGCATACCACTGCATGTTGTAGTATACAAGTCGTTGATATGATCTTCATGAAGGGACTTCTTCACAAATATCACATCCCTCGGAGTGGTACAACAGAAACATTGCAGGTCATAACACTCGATAATATATTACAATCATGGTCTTAACAAGTTGGTATTCTCACAGGTCCGATGAGAACACCCTACAACATAAGGTACTAGTACAAACCAACTTAGATATGAAAAGAGCTCAGCAACTTATTTAAGTATGCCACTACGCTGCTCGGCTCTAAACTACTAAGATATATCACTACTCCTCCACCTCCATGTCATCGGGTCCGTAGACTATCCCATAGTCTACGCCTTCAACTCCTCCGGAAAGATCAGGTTCCTCGTAGACCAGCTCGTAGCTCCCTTCTGGTGCTCCATCGGTCATGGCCTCCACTTCCGTATCACAGTCTAGCAAGGGTGTCGAAATAAAGTGAGTACAGGGGTACTCAGCAAGTTCAAAAGAGTAAAAGGTGTTTGATGCACTAGCTACGACCTTCGATCAGAAAATCTTAGGTCAATGCATGTTTCGAAATCATTTCTTCAAAAGGTTTATTTTATTCTGAAAACTATGCCCGTCGGTCTTCACAGGTTGACTAGAACTTCACGGAGTTCCTTTCCTGCCGCGTTCGCAGTTCCCTTCCGGAACAGGGAGTGACAGCCACAATTCTTGATACCCTCTGCAGAGGTGCGTTACTTTTCCCATAAGAGATCTCACCCTTTTTGCCATCCGCAGGGACTTGCCCCCGTTCACACTTCCTTGGTGTGAGGCAGGTATAAAGATCCAAGCCACACCGCCTTCTCGCGACCCCTGCAAACCCACCCTTTTGTCCATCCGTACACCCCGGTGAACATCTCCCGTTCATACGGTGTACGTCGGACAATCCTTCATAGACGGTAGAGCTCTCATCCAAACGTCCGGATGGGGATTTTAAAGGCTATCCCAACCTACGGCGGTGCCTCCAGCACCCCGCCGGGCTCTATCAAGTCCGTTGGCGTGCGGGGAGGGAAAAGATACAGCTGGCTTCCCAGAGCCATTATAGATCTTATGGTCAACGCGATATGTACGGCGCTAGAATCACTGGACGGCATTGGTACTTAGTCCTAGATGAATAGTACCCGTGCAATGGAACCTCCACCAATAATCACATACCATGGTTCCATTGCCCACCACATAGTCATATTCATAATTGGAAAAGTAACATTTCATTTTCAATGCAGGAATGGTAAGTAATATAGCTTTGCGTTAAATTAATAGAAAATACTCAAATTTGACATGAGCAAGGGTGAACTTGCCTGTGGACTGCGAGATAGTGCAGTTCAATGCGTTGGATGGAACCTGGACCTCGGGTTCTGTAAAGAAGCATCATTGTCCGGTAAGGACAATGTTATAAAATCCAAATGATGCATGCATGGATGTATTATTTTAGGTTGAATCCCTTTATCCCGATAATTTATTACAATTTTAGGGTTGAGTTAAGATTTATGCCTTTGGCAGTAATTTGCAACTGTTTTAATGTATAAATCACTTTAATTCACACAAGGTAACATAATTTAAAGTAAAACTACTTTATGTTGGTGATTCATTATTTATTCCAAAATAATTTGAAATAATAGAGTTGTCTCAATATTTTTGAGAATAAAAAGGAATAGAATATCTTCCTTTGGAAAATACCTTTTTCAAATAGAAATGACTTGGAATAATAGAATCTTCATTTTGAAATGTTTGGAAATAAGTATTTAAACTTATTTGGGATTTTTCCTTGATTTATTAATACAAGGAAATATAATTTGAAATTCCAAATGTTTATTTTAAATTCATAAAATTCACAAATTTAAATTTGTGCATTAAATTTTATTTCATATTTTATTCTTATCAAGAATAATTTTTCATTCACTAATCCAATTTTTAATGGATTTTTAGAGTTGTATTTTATTTATTAAAATTTGGTGAAGTTATGGCCTTTTTTCTAAATTGTTAAAATATTAAATACCCCCCTGGACCCATATTGGGCCCAGCCCACTAACCTAAGCCCATGGGACAGCCCACTAAGGCGTGCCCATAGCGGCTCGGTGGAGCCGAACGGCCCACCGCTCTCACTCACTCGGCCCTCTCACTCTCCGTTCCTAACCCTAACTCCTCTCTCGCGACGCCCGTGGCGATGGCGTCGCCGCCATGGCCGCCGCCGTGCTCCGGCCGACTCCGAGCTCCTCCGCCGTAGCCACCTACCGCACCTGAACCGCCGTGAGCAGATCTATCGATCTGTCCGCGTGGTTTTCCCATCTCTTCTTCTCCTGGCGAATCGCCTCCGATCTGGATCTCGGGTGGAATCGCCTCGACGAACTCCGGCGAGATCACGTCCTCTCCGACGACGGGTGCGCCTCCGAGACCGACCTGGCGCAGGTGCTGCTTGCAGTGCCTGTGCCGTCGTCTCTGTGCCGTGCCGTGGTGGTGTTGGTGCTCGTCGGCGTAACGCCGGCGCCTACCCTGGACTTGCAGCCGTTAGGGCCGCGCGAGCACTGCCTCGCCATGCCCTAGCCTCTGCTTCCAGGCGCAAGTAAGTGTTGCATCCACCTCTTCTCTGTGCGCCTCCTCTTGGTACTGTTCTTCTTCCTCCTCATGTTCTGCTGCTCTCTGGTGATCCTGTGATCACAGAGCCATGCTATTCCTATGCAATTCGTCTGTGCTTTGATTAATTGCAAGCTCATGGTCCAATTACCATTTACTGGTACTGGCACATGCTGCTTTACATGCTATTCATGTTGTTCTTGCTTCTCTGCTGCTCCTAGCATGCTCTATACTTGCCATGCTCTACTGTGCTTGCTCAAGAGCTAACTATGCCATGCTATGCTTGGTGATGACTTGCTTATGCTTACTGGTCTATCATGCTTGCTTGTCTAGGTGTACTTGTGTTGCATCTGTGACACTTGTGTGTGTGCCAGAGGTGCCTGTGATATGCTTCAGTGCTACTCCTGTAAGCCAATGATCCATTGGAACATTCCTTGCTTGCTGGCTAACCTCTCTGTGTAACTTGGCTTGCTATGATTGATCCATTTGATCAATTGATTGACAGTGATGGCTTACTGGATAATACTGTGGCTATAAATTAACTGTGTTGCTCAGTAGTGTGCTATTGTTAGTACTGAGCATGGATCTGTGATAAATTCATGCTTGTATTAATTTGATTATGATGAACTGCTTATGCAGTGATGATTTTAAATGACTTGCTTGATATGAATTTGCTGTTCATGAATATTTATCAAGCAATTAAAGTCTGAATCCATTTCTGGATAGTGATGCTTTGTGTTTGGCTTTCTTTCAATTGGTGCTAAGTGTGAAGTGACCTCAGTAGCCTTGCTACTGACTGGTTGCTCACATGGTTGGCTAGATCTGGTTGGCTACTCATCTTTGCTTGTATATTTGGGGATCATAGTAACTATGAATGCCAATATACTTGCCTGTGAAGAAATCTAGGGTTTCTGATGGTTGTATGCTTAGGATTTATTGTATAGTCTTGGCTGCTAATCCATGCCATCTACTGGTGCTATCTATGCATCAAATCTGGCTAGTGTGTGCATCTGTGCATATGTGCTAGTTTCTGTGCATAGGATCTGTACCTAGATGCTTTATATTTTAGTGGCTTTTGACTGGCAGTAATCCTTGGTGAAAACCAAGTGATGATCTACCCATATGAGCATCTGCTCATCCCATGCTTATTTCATGCATAAGATGGATTAGATCCATGGGATCTTTTCCAGGGACTAGGTATACCTTGCTCCAGCTCCTAGAAAGAAATGTTTTGTTGCTGCAGACTTGGGGTTTTGTGTACAGCTCTCCACCTCCAGGTCTTGGATGATCTTCTCAGGTCACCATGATTCCTGGTGGTTGAGTGGTTTTGGTATGGGTTGGTTCTGTTCTTGCTCAAGAACTGGATGAACTGAGCTTGTTCTTGCTTCACCCTTACCTGGTGAATTTGATCTGGTCGACTGGTTCTGGCTTCTAGGGTTTGTGCCCCTTTTATATGAACCCTACTTCTATCCTGGCATTGACACACAAGCCTGGTTGCTTTGGTGACTAGGCTGATGCATTGCCTTGCTGTTGCTGCCTAGCACACTTGAGCTGTGTGCTCTCATATGCTGAAACTTGAGCCCAGCATGTGTGTGCTCAGGTTTGGTCTGCTGCTGCCCTTATCTTGTGCTGTCCATGGTTTTGGAACAGCACAAGTGTGCATGACACTTGGTTCTGTCCAAACTGAATTTATTTAGCTAACACTAATATTCTGGCTAGTGTTGGTGTTTTATTTTGCAGGTTTTTGAAGATGGACATGGCCATGAAGAGATACTTCAAGGCACATAGTCTAGATTTTAGTTTAGGAACTATATTGTAATCTTTATTTTTATTTCTGTTTATTATTCATCAATTCTTGTATCAAGAATTCTGTAAAGACAATGTAATTTGTGTTGTGTTATCAATAAAGCTCAAGTTTTTGTTTATGAGCTTTTGCATTATGTAATGTGTATATTCTTGATTAAATATTGTATTTGATACTCACTTTGAAATCCAAAAGGATTTGAATAATATATTGTGTTTGAATTGTAAATTCATATTTATGTTGTGTAATGATTATTGTTTAATGTTTAACACTTGTCAAATAAAATCAATTCCCCAAATCAACAAGATACAAAAGAGATCATGTCGAAATTTCCCTAACTCACATTGCCTAACCCTAAGTGCAAAATGAGAGAGAACCTCGATCCCTCTTAGGTTTAGTTGCAATAAGGCGCGAAAATTTCCCCCGTTTTGCGATGAAATGCACATCCCATTTCTAAATCTACCCTTCGTTGTTCCTATGTTCTGGGTTATTACAGCCTCTCCCCCTTAACAGAAACTTCGTCCCGAAGTTAAGATTGGTACCTGAATAACTCGGGGTAGGACTTCCTGAGCTCTTCTTCGGTCTCCCAGGTTGCTTCTCGTTCAGGATGATGTTGCCATTGTATCTTGCAGTATTTGATTGCTCTATTCCTTAACTTCTTCCACTGTACTTCCAAAATCTTTTCAGGCTTCTCCACATAAGTTAAGTCTGATTGTAGCTCTATTTCTTCATGTGTAATGGGATCATCAGGTGCCTTCAAACACTTTCTGAGTTGTGATACATGAAAAACATTGTGAATTAGACTGAGCTGTTCCGGTAGTTCCAACTCAAAAGCTGTTTCTCGATTCTGACTGAGTATCTTGAATGGTCCTATGTATCGAGGACTTAGTTTTCCTTTTACTCCGAACCTTTTGAGTCCTTTCATTGGGCTAACCTTCAAATATACCATGTCTCCTACTTTTGGTTCCCAAACTCGTCTCTTCTGGTCGGCATAACTCTTTTGTCGACTTTGGGCTATTTTGAGTCTATCTCGGATCACCTCGATGACTCCTTGTCTCTCCTTGATGTAGTCCGGTGTAAACTCCTTGTTCTCTCCGGTTTCAAACCAACAGATTGGTGATCTACACTTCCTTCCGTACAATGCTTCGTACGGTGCCATCTGGATACTACTCTGATAACTATTGTTATATGAGAATTCCGCCAATGGTAGATGATCCTCCCATGAGCCTCCAAAGTTTAGAGCACAAGCTCTAAGCATGTCTTCAAGTATCTGATTGGTTCTTTCGGTTTGTCCTCCGGTTTGTGGATGATAAGCTGTACTGAAATCCAACTTGGTTCCTAAAGCTTCTTGGAGTTGTTTCCAGAACGCTGATGTGAAAATTGAACCTCTATCTGAGACTATCTTCTTTGGTACTCCATGCTTACTAACAATTTCCTTCACATAAATATCCACCAGCTTTTCTGCAGTATCCCTTGTATTTACGGCTATGAAATGAGCACTCTTGGTAAGTCTATCCACTATTACCCATATCATATCCTTCTTCTTACTAGTCATTGGTAGACCAGTAACAAAATCCATTCCGATTTCATCCCATTTCCACTCTGGTATCTCTAATGGTTTGAGTAATCCCGCAGGACTCTGATGTTCTGCTTTTACTCGCTGACATGTATGGCATTCAGAGACATATTGAGCTATCTCTCTTTTCATGTTGTTCCACCAGAACATTTCCTTCAAATCCATATACATCTTAGTACTTCCCGGATGTATTGAGTAAGGGGTTTCATGTGCTTCCTTCAATATGATTGACTTCACTTCTGGATCATCCGGTACACATAACCTCTTCTGAAAGTATAGAGAACCAAACTCTCCAAGATTGAATTCTGACGGTCTCCCTTCTCCAATCCTTTTGATTTCTTCTTGGATGAATAAGTCGTCTGCTTGCTTCCGAATGATTTCATACTTTAAGTCTGAGTACATTTCATCCATAATTCTCATGGTTGCTATGCTTCCCACTGTATCACCCTGGATAAACAGAATCTGAGCTTCTTCGAGTTCTTTCCGAAGTTCCTTCGGAATCTCCCATTCTGTAGGTTGATTCTCAGTACTCTTCCTGCTTAAAGCATCTGCTACTACATTAGCCTTGCCTGGTGTGTAGTTGATTGTCAGCTCATAGTCTTTAATCAACTCTAACCATCTCTTTTGTCTCATGTTTAATTCCTTCTGAGTGAAGAAATACTTCAAGCTTTTGTGATCTGTATACAACTCACATTTGGATCCATAGAGGAATTGCCTCCAACTCTTCAAAGCATACACAACTGCTGCCAATTCTAAGTCATGTACTGGGTAGTTATGTTCATGTGGCTTAAGTTGTCTTGATCCGTAGGCTATCACCTTCCGATCTTGCATTAGCACACATCCAAGTCCATTCTTGGAAGCATCACAATACACCGTGTAATCCTTTCCGGGTTCCGGAACTGCTAACACCGGTGCCGTGGTTAACTTCTCTTTGAGTGTTTGGAAACTGGTTTCACACTCATCCAGTCCACAAATGGGGTATTCTTCTTGAGTAACTTGGTCATTGGTCCTGCAATCTTCGAAAATCCTTCAATGAATCTCCGATAATAGCCCGCCATACCAAGGAATCCTCTGATCTCCTTAGCATTCTTAGGTGACTTCCATTCCAATACTGACTGAACCTTGCTTGGATTCACTGCTATTCCCTCTTTGGTTATGACATGTCCAAGAAATTCAACACTGTCTAACCAAAACTGGCACTTGCTGAACTTTGCATATAGCTGATGTTCCCTTAAAATCTGCAGAACTATCTTCAAATGCTTGGCATGTTCTTCTTTATCTTTGGAATAGATCAGAATGTCATCGATAAACACGATCACAAACTTGTCCAAGTACTTCATGAATATCTTGTTCATCAAATTCATGAAAATAGCTGGTGCATTTGTTAGTCCAAATGGTACAACCAAGTATTCATGGTGTCCATACCTTGACACAAACGCTGTTTTTGGCACATCTTCCTTCTTGATCTTGATCTGGTGATATCCTGACCTTAAATCTATCTTCGAGAAGACTCCAGCTCCTTGAACTTGATCAAAAAGATCTTGTATTCTGGGTAAAGGATACTTGTTCTTGATGGTTACATTGTTAAGATTCCTGTAATCTCCACACATTCTCCTTCCTCCATCTCTTTTATCCACAAAGATAACTGGTGTACCCCATGGTGACACACTTTCTTGGATAAATCCCTTCTGTTCCAGTTCATCTATCTGAGCCTTCAGTTCCACTAACTCCTTTGGCCCCATCTTATATGGTGGTTGAGCTATTGGTGCTGTGCCTGGAATTAGATCTATGGTAAACTCGATCTCTCTATCGGGTGGCATTCCCGGTAGTTCCTTGGGAAATACATCTTGAAATTCATTCACTACAGGAATATCTTCAATCTTCACCTCCTTCAGACTATTCAGCTCCAGTCCTATCTCCAACTGAGTGTACTTGTCTCCTTGAAACACTATCTGACCTCCTATGGAGTTTCGGAGTGATACTGTCTTGTCTCCACAGTTGATTACTGCGCCATTCTCCGTTAACCAGTCCATTCCTAGGATGACTGATATGTCCTTCATGGGAATGATGAATAGGTCCGCGAAATATACACAGTCACAAATGGTTATGACCTGTGCTTCTTTCACGTGGGTTACTAATATCGTTCCCCCCGCAGATAAGACAGTTATAGGTGTTTCTAACTTAGAACATCTAAGCCCGAATTGTTCCACAAATTCCCGTGCAAGAAATGATGTAGTTGCTCCAGTATCAAATAACACTTTGCCAGGATGAGTAAGGATGCTGAGCGTACCTAAGACTGCTTGATCCGACTCTCCCGCTTGCTCCAAAGTTGTGCAATTCAGCTTTCCATATGGCTTTCCCTTCTTGTTGTTGTTGTTGTTGTAGTTCCGGTTGTTGTTGTTATTGTTGTTGTTGTTGTTGTTGTTGTTGCCTCCGCCTCGTCCTCCGGAGCTTTGTCCACTCCAAGACGCCTTGTTTGGACACTCTGGCTTGATGTGTCCCTCTTTCCCACAACCATAGCATATAATCTTGGGCTTCTGACAATCCTTCTGGACATGTCCCCTCTGGCCACAATTATGACAGAGTATCTGATTCCTTGGATTCTGATTCTGACCTCCCCGGTTATACTGATTACCAGTAGGTCGGAATCGTGGTTTGAAACTCCGATCTGGAGTCGGTTTACTAACTGGATACTTCCTTGGCTCGATACGAGCCCTCTTCCTCCTATCCTCCTGGACCTGCCTGTAGTCATCCTCGAAAGTGATTGCCGAATCAATCAGTTCCTGGAATTCTGCAGTCCGTGCCAACCTCAGTTGCATCTTCATGTATGGATTCATGCCTTTCATGAATCGTTTCTTTCTTTTCTCCTCAGTGTCCACTTCCTCAGGTGCATATCTTGACAGTCTATTAAAATCTCGGACATACTGCATGATAGGTGCAGTATTCTGATGCAGCTCGTCAAACTCTCTCTTCTTCAGCTCCACCACGCTCTCCGGAACATGGGCATCCCGGAACTTCTTCTTGAACTCCTCCCAGGTAAACACCTTTTCTGGAGGATGTACTGCCACAAGATTCTCCCACCATGATGCTGCTGGACCTGACAACAGATAAGTGGCATACCGAATCTTTTCTTCATCATTGCATCCAACGGTCCTCAACTTTCTTTCAGTGTCCATGAGCCAGTCTTCTGCATCCATTGGTTCTGGGGCTGATGCAAAAGGTAGTGGTCTTGCATTCTGGAAGTCTGATAAGGTTACTCCCTTGCCTTCATTACCCCTATCATTGATGACGTGGGTAAAGAAATCTTGCATGTTCTTGTTCTGACTCTCCTGGTACCTCCTCCTATCTTCTTCCATTGCCCTCATGTACTGTTGGAAATCTGGATGCATCATTGGATGTGGTGGTGGTGGTGCATCCTCTGCTCTAGCTGCGGCATCCGCTTCTTCCTTTTCTTTCGCCTCCCGCTCTCTCCGAGCATCTTCGGTTTCAACTAACGCCATTTCCCCCTAGTCCTGTAACAAAGAGCGATTACTCATAATTACACCATGCAAATGTTTTCTGAGCTCAACTCATTGCCCAGAACTAGTCACACAATGAAATCAAGAAGCAAATCCAAAGCAAACATTTATTATGTATATACACCGTATATAACATAACTTACACACATATATTACATGTGGTACTTATATAACCACTTATTTGGCTTCAAGCCCAAGCCAACGGAATTTAAAATACGTTCTAGTACAATACCACCTATACTACTTTATTCTTCCTTGAAGCTCTACTCCTCATCATCTTCGTTCGCCTCCGCATACATTCCTGGGGTCCATCCGGTACAGCGACTCGTCTTCCGAACACCGTCCGGAACAAAGGTCCTTCCAGTAGGTATGTAATCTGAATCGGACGAAGTGCCGAGACAGAGATCGGTCATGCCAAAGTAACTGGACAATGACTCGTATGTATCCCCAGTAGGATTCATACCTCCTTCATTGGTCATCCATGAAGGGTTTCGATTCACCTGCCCCCTCATCTTCTTCTTTTTCTTCTTCACTCCGGAGCTTTCACCTACCTCGTACTGTGATGGTTTTGAGAATCCCATCTCCAAATCTAAAGAAATGGAATCAGTACCTTTCTCTTCCTTCCCGTAGTGTCGGTTAACATACTGGTTAACCCCACCACTTTCATCTCCAGTGTCACAGGGAATAGGTTCCTCCTCATCTCCATAAGGTTCCCCGAAACGCCAACCGGTTGAGTTTTCGATTGGTGACTCGGAGCAGTTTAGGTTCCATGAGTTATCTCCCCCATATCCAGAATCATATGATGCGGACACATGTGGATAATGTGGGACAAAGTTGGGTGTAAGTGGATCTCTCTGGGTTTCCTGGCCACTCCAATCTACAGGGTTGTTTAGGCTAAAGAAGGGTGTTGTATATTGGGGTTGTGCCCTCAGATCATGCATCCGAGCTTGGACTTTATCAGGGTCCGTGAACTCAGCTAGCATGTGGTCAATCTCACCCACCATCTTCACGTGTAGAAGGTACATCGTAGTCAATAAAGACTTACAACTGTCCATGTGCTGTGCTGCAACTTCAGGATGTTTGTTTGCCATCAGCAGATGATTCAGAGCGGGATCCTCATCTTCCTCGGCATGAGGTATATGAGAATACTCCGAACATAGCAGTTCTACTGACTTGTGCTGCCTTATTTCAAGGATTGCCTTGAATATGGCCATGTGAAAGGCTGTGGTAAAGGTTTTGGCTTCTCCGTATGGCATTATACGGCTCATCTCCAGTCGCATAGGTAGTTGAACTGAAACTCTGTGCTTGGCTACTATCTCTCCATCATAATAGGTGTACTTGAAAACAGGTATCCGAGTTTCACAGTGAAGTTCCTTCAGCATCCCACACAGGAGATCTGTAAGTGGTCCTTCATAATCACCGAGCCATCCCTCAACCTGCCTCAAAGTCCTCTTGGGAAACGTGTACGCCATTATGGCTGTATACAAAAGCAGAAAATTAGTAGTGATAGTGTATAATAATAGTTATAATAAAGAATTATCGCACTAAAATATATGATTTTTCTATTCTCAAGTGAATAAATATCATATTCTTAGAGAATCCTTTACTATTTCAACTCGACTCCTACAGGTTTCTTCCCTATACTAGGTTTTTCCAACCTAAGGTCGCAACATTTGCTCTGATACCAGCTGCGGTGACCCAGCATACCACTGCATGTTGTAGTATACAAGTCGTTGATATGATCTTCATGAAGGGACTTCTTCACAAATATCACATCCCTCAGAGTGGTACAACAGAAACATTGCAGGTCATAACACTCGATAATATATTACAATCATGGTCTTAACAAGTTGGTATTCTCACAGGTCCGATGAGAACACCCTACAACATAAGGTACTAGTACAAACCAACTTAGATATGAAAAGAGCTCAGCAACTTATTTAAGTATGCCACTACGCTGCTCGGCTCTAAACTACTAAGATATATCACTACTCCTCCACCTCCATGTCATCGGGTCCGTAGACTATCCCATAGTCTACGCCTTCAACTCCTCCGGAAAGATCAGGTTCCTCGTAGACCAGCTCGTAGCTCCCTTCTGGTGCTCCATCGGTCATGGCCTCCACTTCCGTATCACAGTCTAGCAAGGGTGTCGAAATAAAGTGAGTACAGGGGTACTCAGCAAGTTCAAAAGAGTAAAAGGTGTTTGATGCACTAGCTACGACCTTCGATCAGAAAATCTTAGGTCAATGCATGTTTCGAAATCATTTCTTCAAAAGGTTTATTTTATTCTGAAAACTATGCCCGTCAGTCTTCACAGGTTGACTAGAACTTCACGGAGTTCCTTCCCTGCCGCGTTCGCAGTTCCCTTCCCGGAACAGGGAGTGACGGCCACAATTCTTGATACCCTCTGCAGAGGTGCGTTACTTTTCCCATAAGAGATCTCACCCTTTTTGCCATCCGCAGGGACTTGCCCCCGTTCACACTTCCTTGGTGTGAGGCCATATAAGATCCAAGCCCACACCGCCTTCTCCGCGACCCTGCAAACCCACCCTTTTGTCCATCCGTACACCCCCGGTAGACATCTCCCGTTCATACGGCTTTACCCCCGGTGTACGTCGGACAATCCTTCATAGACGGTAGAGCCTCTCATCCAAACGTCCGGATGGGGATTTTAAAGGCTATCCCAACCTACGGCAGTGCCTCCAGCACCCCGCCAGGCTCTATCAAGTCCGTTGGCGTGCAGGAGGGAAAAGATACAGCTGGCTTCCCCAGAGCCATTATAGATCTTATGGTCAACGCGATATGTACGGCGCTAGAATCACTGGACGGCATTGGTACTTAGTCCTAGATGAATAGTACCCGTGCAATGGAACCTCCACCAATAATCACATACCATGGTTCCATTGCCCACCACATAGTCATATTCATAATTGGAAAAGTAACATTTCATTTTCAATGCAGGAATGGTAAGTAATATAGCTTTGCGTTAAATTAATAGAAAATACTCAAATTTGACATGAGCAAGGGTGAACTTGCCTGTGGACTGCGAGATAGTGCAGTTCAATGCGTTGGATGGAACCTGGACCTCGGGTTCTGTAAAGAAGCATCATTGTCCGGTAAGGACAATGTTATAAAATCCAAATGATGCATGCATGGATGTATTATTTTAGGTTGAATCCCTTTATCCCGATAATTTATTACAATTTTAGGGTTGAGTTAAGATTTATGCCTTTGGCAGTAATTTGCAACTGTTTTAATGTATAAATCACTTTAATTCACACAAGGTAACATAATTTAAAGTAAAACTACTTTATGTTGGTGATTCATTATTTATTCCAAAATAATTTGAAATAATAGAGTTGTCTCAATATTTTTGAGAATAAAAAGGAATAGAATATCTTCCTTTGGAAAATACCTTTTTCAAATAGAAATGACTTGGAATAATAGAATCTCATTTTGAAATGTTTGGAAATAAGTATTTAAACTTATTTGGGATTTTTCCTTGATTTATTAATACAAGGAAATATAATTTGAAATTCCAAATGTTTATTTTAAATTCATAAAATTCACAAATTTAAATTTGTGCATTAAATTTTATTTCATATTTTATTCTTATCAAGAATAATTTTTCATTCACTAATCCAATTTTTAATGGATTTTTAGAGTTGTATTTTATTTATTAAAATTTGGTGAAGTTATGGCCTTTTTCTAAATTGTTAAAAGACTAAAATACCCCCCTGGACCCATATTGGGCCCAGCCCACTAACCTAAGCCCATGGGACAGCCCACTAAGGCGTGCCCATAGCGGCTCGGTGGAGCCGAACGGCCCACCGCTCTCACTCACTCGGCCCCCACTCTCCGTTCCTAACCCTAACTCCTCTCTCGCGACGCCCGTGGCGATGGCGTCGCCGCCATGGCCGCCGCCGTGCTCCGGCCGACTCCGAGCTCCTCCGCCGTAGCCACCTACCGCACCTGAACCGCCGTGAGCAGATCTATCGATCTGTCCGCGTGGTTTTTCCCATCTCTTCTTCTCCTGGCGAATCGCCTCCGATCTGGATCTGGTGGAATCGCCTCGACGAACTCCGGCGAGATCACGTCCTCTCCGACGACGGGTGCGCCTCCGAGACCGACCTGGCGCAGGTGCTGCTTGCAGTGCCTGTGCCGTCGTCTCTGTGCCGTGCCGTGGTGGTGTTGGTGCTCGTCGGCGTAACGCCGGCGCCTACCCTGGACTTGCAGCCGTTAGGGCCGCGCGAGCACTGCCTCGCCATGCCCTAGCCTCTGCTTCCAGGCGCAAGTAAGTGTTGCATCCACCTCTTCTCTGTGCGCCTCCTCTTGTTACTGTTCTTCTTCCTCCTCATGTTCTGCTGCTCTCTGGTGATCCTGTGATCACGCAGAGCCATGCTATTCCTATGCAATTCGTCTGTGCTTTGATTAATTGCAAGTTCATGGTCCAATTACCATTTACTGGTACTGGCACATGCTGCTTTACATGCTATTCATGTTATTCTTGCTTCTCTGCTGCTCCTAGCATGCTCTATACTTGCCATGCTCTACTGTGCTTGCTCAAGAGCTAACTATGCCATGCTATGCTTGGTGATGACTTGCTTATGCTTACTGGTCTATCATGCTTGCTTGTCTAGGTGTACTTGTGTTGCATCTGTGACACTTGTGTGTGTGCCAGAGGTGCCTGTGATATGCTTCAGTGCTACTCCTGTAAGCCAATGATCCATTGGAACATTCCTTGCTTGCTGGCTAACCTCTCTGTGTAACTTGGCTTGCTATGATTGATCCATTTGATCAATTGATTGACAGTGATGGCTTACTGGATAATACTGTGGCTATAAATTAACTGTGTTGCTCAGTAGTGTGCTATTGTTAGTACTGAGCATGGATCTGTGATAAATTCATGCTTGTATTAATTTGATTATGATGAACTGCTTATGCAGTGATGATTTTAAATGACTTGCTTGATATGAATTTGCTGTTCATGAATATTTATCAAGCAATTAAAGTCTGAATCCATTTCTGGATAGTGATGCTTTGTGTTTGGCTTTCTTTCAATTGGTGCTAAGTGTGAAGTGACCTCAGTAGCCTTGCTACTGACTGGTTGCTCACATGGTTGGCTAGATCTGGTTGGCTACTCATCTTTGCTTGTATATTTGGGGATCATAGTAACTATGAATGCCAATATACTTGCCTGTGAAGAAATCTAGGGTTTCTGATGGTTGTATGCTTAGGATTTATTGTATAGTCTTGGCTGCTAATCCATGCCATCTACTGGTGCTATCTATGCATCAAATCTGGCTAGTGTGTGCATCTGTGCATATGTGCTAGTTTCTGTGCATAGGATCTGTACCTAGATGCTTTATATTTTAGTGGCTTTTGACTGGCAGTAATCCTTGGTGAAAACCAAGTGATGATCTACCCATATGAGCATCTGCTCATCCCATGCTTATTTCATGCATAAGATGGATTAGATCCATGGGATCTTTTCCAGGGACTAGGTATACCTTGCTCCAGCTCCTAGAAAGAAATGTTTTGTTGCTGCAGACTTGGGGTTTTGTGTACAGCTCTCCACCTCCAGGTCTTGGATGATCTTCTCAGGTCACCATGATTCCTGGTGGTTGAGTGGTTTTGGTATGGGTTGGTTCTGTTCTTGCTCAAGAACTGGATGAACTGAGCTTGTTCTTGCTTCACCCTTACCTGGTGAATTTGATCTGGTCGACTGGTTCTGGCTTCTAGGGTTTGTGCCCCTTTTATATGAACCCTACTTCTATCCTGGCATTGACACACAAGCCTGGTTGCTTTGGTGACTAGGCTGATGCATTGCCTTGCTGTTGCTGCCTAGCACACTTGAGCTGTGTGCTCTCATATGCTGAAACTTGAGCCCAGCATGTGTGTGCTCAGGTTTGGTCTGCTGCTGCCCTTATCTTGTGCTGTCCATGGTTTTGGAACAGCACAAGTGTGCATGACACTTGGTTCTGTCCAAACTGAATTTATTTAGCTAACACTAATATTCTGGCTAGTGTTGGTGTTTTATTTTGCAGGTTTTTGAAGATGGACATGGCCATGAAGAGATACTTCAAGGCACATAGTCTAGATTTTAGTTTAGGAACTATATTGTAATCTTTATTTTTATTTCTGTTTATTATTCATCAATTCTTGTATCAAGAATTCTGTAAAGACAATGTAATTTGTGTTGTTTTATCAATAAAGCTCAAGTTTTTGTTTATGAGCTTTTGCATTATGTAATGTGTATATTCTTGATTAAATATTGTATTTGATACTCACTTTGAAATCCAAAAGGATTTGAATAATATATTGTGTTTGAATTGTAAATTCATATTTATGTTGTGTAATGATTATTGTTTAATGTTTAACACTTGTCAAATAAAATCAATTCCCCAAATCAACAAGATACAAAAGAGATCATGTCGAAATTTCCCTAACTCACATTGCCTAACCCTAAGTGCAAAATGAGAGAGAACCTCGATCCCTCTTAGGTTTAGTTGCAATAAGGCGCGAAAATTTCCCCCGTTTTGCGATGAAATGCACATCCCATTTCTAAATCTACCCTTCGTTGTTCCTATGTTCTGGGTTATTACAATGCAATGTTCATATTTAAATAACCTTAGAGTGCAAGATAGATCAACATAATTACACCAAGAACTAACATAGCACGCACACTATCACCATCATGCATATGTAGGAGGAATAATACGCATCAATACCATCATAGCAATAATTAACTTCATAATCTACAAGAGATCATAATCATAGCCTACGCCAAGTACTCACACGGTGCACACACTGTCACCATTACACACGTGGAGGAGGAATAAAACTACTTTAATAACATCACTAGAGTAGCACATAGATAATATTCAACTAGATCACATAAAGAGAGATGAACCACATAGCTACAGCAGAGCCCTCAGCCCCGGGGGTGAATTACTCCCTCCTCATCATGGAGGCAGCGATGGCGGTGAAGATGGCGGTGGAGAGCGGTGGAGATGACTCCGGGGCAATTCCCCGTCCGCAGGGTGCGGAACAGACTTCTGTCCCCGATCTTGATTTCGCGATGGCGGCTCTGGAAGGGTTTCTCCGTATCGTGGCTCTCCGTCGGTGTTTTTAGGTCAGAGAGGCTTAAATAGGCGAAGAGAGGGAGTCGGAGGCCACGGGCTGCCCACACCCTAGGGGGCGCCCCCGGCCCGCGCCGGGGTGTGGTGTGGGGCCCCCCTGCTCCCTCTCATCCTCCTCCTGCTCGAAGCTTCCGGGAAAATAGGAACGGGCGGTGATTTCGTCCGATTCCGAGAATATTTCGTTACTAGGATTTCTGAAACCAAAAACAGCAGAAAACAGCAACTGGCCTTTCGGCATCTCGTCAATAGGTTAGTTCCGGAAAACGCATAATAATGACATATAATGTGTATAAAACATGTAGATATCATCAATAAAGTGGCATGGAACATAAGAAATTATCGATACGACGGAGACGTATCAATACTGGGTTTAATAGGTGCCTAGAGAACTTGGCTAATGGTAATGTGCCTGAAAGCCCTCATGTAGAGGCGGAGACACCTAGGGATGCGGAGACAAGTGAGGAGCCGGAGGAAAACACAAAGAAGTATTACGAGGCTTTGTTTGCTTCGCAGAAACCCCTACACGTAAATACAGATGTTACCCAACTAGATGCCATCGCTCGCCTTTTGGCCTTTAAGTGCCACAGGAATCTGTGTAGAGATGGGTTCGATGAACTTCTGGTCCTCGTTGGCAGCATTCTGCCGAAAGGGCACCTCTTGCCGCAAAACTTCTACTATTCGAAAAAATTGCTCAGTGACCTCAAGATGTCATCTCAGCAGATACACGCTTGTCCAAAGGGATGCATGCTATTCAGACAGGAGCATGCTAACACAAACTATTGCATCCATTGCAATAGCTCTAGGTACTTTGAGGTTGACACCAATGGTGATGGTCAGAAGAGGCAGACCACGGTTGCCAAGAATATCCTCCGCTATCTTCCAGTCCTACCGAGGATCCAGCGGCTCTTCATGACCGAGGATACTGCCCAGCAGATGAGGTGGGCTGTAGAAGGGATCAGACCAGACAGTGGCAAGATGATACATCCGTCGGATGGTACTGCATGGAAGAACTTTGTCAAGAAATATCCCCTGAAAGCCGGTGACCCGAGGAGCGTAGCAATTGCGATATCAACCGATGGGTTCAATCCATATGGTATGTCTGCTGCGGTATGATACGTCTCCAACGTATCGATAATTTCTTATGTTCCATGCTACTTTATTGATGATACCTACATGTTTTATGCACATTATATGTCATATTTATGCATTTTCTGGAACTAACCTATTAACAAGAGAAGAGCGCATTTCTGCTGTTTTTGGTTTCAGAAATCCTAGTAAAGAAATATTCTCGGAATTGGACGAAACTTTCGCCCAGGGTCCTATTTTTGCACGAAGCCAGAAGAAAGACCTAACGAAGTGGGGCCACGAGGCGGCCAGGAGGGAGGCCGGCGCGGCCTAGGTCTTGGCCGCGCGGCCCTGCCCCCGGGGCCCTCGTGTGGCCCGCGTTGACCTTCCGCCTACTTAAAGCTCCCGTCGCGAACCCCGGGACCGAGAGCCACGATACGGAAAACCTTACAGAGACGCCGCGCCGCGAATCCCATCTCGGGGATTCGGAGATCGCCTCCGGCACCTGCCGGAGAGGGGATTCATCTCCCGAGGACTCTTCATCGCCATGATCTCCGAGTGATGAGTGAGTAGTTCACCCTGGACCATGGGTCCATAGCAGTAGCTAGATGGTCGTCTTCTCCTTGTTGTGCTTCATTGTTGGATCTTGTGAGCTGCCTAACATGATCAAGATCATCTATATGTAATTCTATATGTTGTGTTTGTCGGGATCCGATGGATAGAGAGTACTATGATTATGGTGATTATCAATCTATTGTTCATGTGTTGTTTATGATCTTGCATGCTCTCCGTTATTAGTAGAGGCTCTGGCCAAGTTTTTACTCTTAACTCCAAGAGGGAGTAATTATGCTCGATAGTGGGTTCATGCCTTCATTGATACCTGGGACAGTGACAGAAAGTTCTAAGGTTGTGATGTGCTGTTGCCACTAGGGATAAAACATTGATGCTATGTCTAAGGATGTAGTTATTGATTACATTACGCACAATACTTAATGCAATTGTCTGTTGCTTTGCAACTTAATACTAGAGGGGGTTCGGACGATAACCTGAAGGTGGACTTTTAGGCATAGATGCAGTTGGATGGCGGTCTATGTACTTTGTCGTAATGCCCAATTAAATCTCACTATATTTATCATGTCATGTATATGCATTGTTATGCCTTTCTCTATTTGTCAATTGCCCGTGTAATTTGTTCACCCAACATGCTTTTATCTTATGGGAGAGACACTCTAGTGAACTGTGGACCCCGGTCCTATTCTTTCCATAGCATACAATCTACTTGTTTTACTGTTTTCTTTGCAAACATCTTCCACTCGATACGTTTAATCCTTTGTTACAGCAAGCCGGTGAGATTGACAACCTCACTGTTTCGTTGGGGCAAAGTACTTTGGTTGTGTTGTGCCTAGTTGGCGCCGGAATCCCTGGTGTTGCGCCGCATCACATTTCGCGACCATCAACCTTCAACGTGCTTCTTGGCTCCTCCTGGTTCGATTAAACCTTGGTTTCTTTCTGAGGGAAAACTTGCCACTGTGCGCATCATACCTTCCTCTTGGGGTTCCCAACGGACGTGTACATCTACGCGCATCAAGCACTTTTTCTGGCGCCGTTGCCGGGGAGATCAAGACACGCTGCAAGGGGAGTCTCCACTTCTCAATCTCTTTACTTTGTTTTTGTCTTGCTTTATTTTATTTACTACTTTGTTTGCTGCACTAAATCAAAACACAAAAAAATTAGTTGCTAGTTTTACTTTATTTACTGTCTTGCTCTCTATATCAAAAACACAAAAAATTTAGTTACTTGTCTTTACTTTATTTGCCTAGTTTACTTTTTGCTTATTTCATCATGCTTAATCCTAAGTTTACTTTGGAAGAGATACCGGTAGGACGAGGGAGTATCATTGGAAGAGATAATATAGAAGAATTTTTCACCCATGTTAGTATGGATGAAGATTTTGAAGATATACCATTATTAAAAACTGCTCCTACTTATGAAAGTGCTTCTGCCTGTTTGATACACATGTTAGAAACTAGATTTGTTAATCTCAATCCCATAATACAACATATGTTTCTTACACTTTCGGATATGGAGATGGGGGAAAAGAGAAATTTTGTTTTAAAAGTCCTTGTTAGAGAATTTGAGGATATAGTTAAAGAAGCTAGAAAAGTTTTTATTAAGCATAAGAGGCTTGGTTTCTTTCCTAATTTTAAACAAATACTTGAAAAGATGGATATGGATAGAATTAAGTATACTAATAATGTTAATGATGGTAGAGAAATTAAAGCGCCAATACCTAGTAAACTACTAGGGATGCATGAAGCTTTGGAAAATAACTATGCTTGGCTTGTTCCTGAAAATTTGTTTGATGAGAATAGTAAGCCTAGGAGCAATGAGAGAGGAGTTACTTATATAGACCAGATACAATGCATTGTTGAGAAAACTCCCAATACCCCTGGTAATAATGTTGATGCTTCTACTCTCGATAATACTTGATTTGCACTTTCTGCGCCTACCTGAAAGGCGTTAAAGAAAAGCGCTTATGGGAGACAACCCATGTTTTTACCTACAGCAATTTTTTGTTTTATTGAGTCTTGGAAGTTGTTTACTACTGTAGCAACCTCTCCTTATCATGTTTTTGTGCCAAGTAAAGTTTCTATGTCAAAGTTGATGTTATATTTGGGATCGCTGCACAGAAACAGCATTGCTGTCTGTCACGAATCTGGGCATAATTCCCTGTAGAAAATTCGAAAAAATCTGCCAATTTACGAGCGTGATCCTCAGATATATACGCAACTTTCATTAGTTTTGAGTTTTTCCATTTGAGCAAGTCTGGTGCCATTTATAAATTCGTCTTTACGGACTGTTCTGTTTTTGACAGATTCTGCCTTTTATTTCGCATTGCCTCTTTTGCTATGTTGGATTTATTTCTTTGATCCATTAATGTCCAGTAGCATTATGCAATGTCCAGAAGTGAAAATAATGATTGTGTCACCTCTGAATGAGTGAATTATTAATGATGCACTAACCCTCTAATGAGTTTGCTTGAAGTTTGGTGTGAAGGAAGTTTTCAAGGGTCAAGAGAGGAGAATGATATACTAAGATCAAGAGGAGTGAAAGCTCTAAGCTTGGGGATGCCCCGTGGTTCATCCCTGCATATTTTAAGAAGACTCAAGCGTCTAAGCTTGGGGATGCCCAAGGCATCCCCTTCTTCATCGACAACATCATCAGGTTCCTCCCCTGAAACTATATTTTTATTCAGTCACATCTGGTGTTCTTTACTTGGAGCGTCGGTTTGTTTTCGTTTTTGTTTTTGTTTGAATAAGATGGATCCTAGCATTCACTTTGTGGAGAGAGACACGCTCCGCTGTTGCATATGGACACATGTGTCCTTAGGCTTTACTCATAATGTTCAAGGCGAAGTTTCTTCTTCGTTAATTTGTTATATGGTTGGAATTAGAAAATGCTACATGTAGTAATTCTAAAAATGTCTTGGATAATGTGATACTTGGCAATTGTTGTGCTCATGTTTAAGCTCTTGCATCATATGCTTTGCACCCATTAATGAAGAAATACATAGAGCTTGCTAAAATTTGATTTGCATATTTGGTTTCTCTAAGGTCTAGATAATATCTAGTATTGAGTTTTGAACAACAAGGAAGACAGTGTAGAGTCTTATAATGTTTACAATATGTCTTTTATGTGAGTCTTGCTGCACTTGTTCATCCTTGAGTTTGCTTCAAATAACCTTGCTAGCCTAAACCTTGTATCGAGAGGGAATACTTCTCATGCATCCAAAATCCTTGAGCCAACTACTATGCCATTTGTGTCCACCATACCTACCTACTACATGGTATTTACCCGCCATTCCAAAGTAAATTGCTTGAGTGCTACCTTTAAAATTCCATCATTCACCTTTGCAATATATAGCTCATGGGACAAAATAGCCTTAAAAACTATCGTAGTATTGAATATGTACTTATGCACTTTATATTTTATTAAGTTGCTTGTTGTGCGATAACCATGTTTCTGGGGAACGCCATCAACTATTGTTGAATATCATGTGAGTTGCTATGCATGTCCGTCTTGTCTGAAGGTCTATCATTTTAGTGGTTGGAGCATGCAAAATTGTTAGAGAAGAACATTGGGCCGCTAACTAAAGCCATGAATCATGGTGGAAGTTTCAGTTTGGACATATATCCTCAATCTCATATGAGAATAATAACTTTGCTACATGCTTATGCATTAAAGAGGAGTCCATTATCTGTTGTCCATGTTGTCCCGGTATGGATGTCTAAGTTGAGAATAATCAAAAGCGAAATCCGAAATGCGAGCATTCTCTTGGACCTTTGTACAGGCGGCATGGAGGTACCCCTTTGTGACACTTGGTTGAAACATGGCATGCAAAGATCCGGTAGTCCAAGTAAGTAGGACGAGGTGCGGGCACTATTAGTATACTATGCGTGAGGCTTGCAACTTGTAAGATATAATTTTCATAACTCATATGCTTTATTACTACCGTTGACAAAATTGTTTCATGTTTTCAAAATAAAAGCTCTAGCACAAATACAGCAATCGATGCTTTCCTCTTGAAGGACCATTCTTTTACTTTTATTGTTGAGTCAGTTTACCTATCTCCTTCCACCTTAAGAAGCAAACACTTGTGTGAACTGTGCATTGATTCCTACATACTTGCATATTGCACTTGTTATATTACTTTATGTTGACAATATCCATCAGATATACATGTTACAAGTTGAAAGCAACCGCTGAAACTTAATCTTCTTATGTGTTGCTTCAACACCTTTACTTTGATTTATTGCTTTACGAGTTAACTCTTATGCAAGACTTATTGATGCTTGTCTTGAAGTACTATTCATGAAAAGTCTTTGCTATATGATTCAGTTGTTTACTCATGTCATTACCTTTGCTTTGATCGCTGCATTCATTACATATGTTTACAAATAGTATGATCAAGATTATGATGGCATGTCACTTCAGAAATTATCTTTGTTATCGTTTTACCTGCTCGGGACGAGCAGAACTAAGCTTGGGGATGCTGATACGTCTCCAACGTATCGATAATTTCTTATGTTCCATGCTACTTTATTGATGATACCTACATGTTTTATGCACATTATATGTCATATTTATGCATTTTCGGAACTAACCTATTAACAAGATGCCGAAGAGCCAGTTGCTGTTTTCGCTGTTTTTGGTTTCAGAAATCCTAGTAAAGAAATATTCTCGGAATTGGACGAAACTTTCGGGGTCCTATTTTTGCACGAAGCTTCCGAAGACCGAAGACCTAACGAAGTGGGGCCACGAGGCGGCCAGGGGGAGGCCGGCGCGCCTAGGTCTTGCCGCGCGGCCTGCCCCCGGGCCCTCGTGTGGCCCCCGCGTTGACCTTCCGCCTACTTAAAGCCCTCGTCGCGAAACCCCCGACCGAGAGCCACGATACGGAAAACCTTACAGAGACGCCGCCGGAATCCCATCTCGGGGATTCGGAGATCGCCTCCGGCACCCTGGAGAGGGGATTCATCTCCCGAGGACTCTTCATCGCCATGATCGCCTCCGGAGTGATGAGTGAGTAGTTCACCCCTGGACCATGGGTCCATAGCAGTAGCTAGATGGTCGTCTTCTCCTTGTTGTGCTTCATTGTTGGATCTTGTGAGCTGCCTAACATGATCAAGATCATCTATATGTAATTCTATATGTTGTGTTTGTCGGGATCCGATGGATAGAGAGTACTATGATTATGGTGATTATCAATCTATTGTTCATGTGTTGTTTATGATCTTGCATGCTCTCCGTTATTAGTAGAGGCTCTGGCCAAGTTTTTACTCTTAACTCCAAGAGGGAGTAATTATGCTCGATAGTGGGTTCATGCCTTCATTGATACCTGGGACAGTGACAGAAAGTTCTAAGGTTGTGATGTGCTGTTGCCACTAGGGATAAAACATTGATGCTATGTCTAAGGATGTAGTTATTGATTACATTACGCACAATACTTAATGCAATTGTCTGTTGCTTTGCAACTTAATACTAGAGGGGGTTCGGACGATAACTGAAGGTGGACTTTTTAGGCATAGATGCGTTGGATGGCGGTCTATGTACTTTGTCGTAATGCCCTATTAAATCTCACTATATTTATCATGTCATGTATATGCATTGTTATGCCTTTCTCTATTTGTCAATTGCCCGACTGTAATTTGTTCACCCAACATGCTTTTATCTTATGGGAGAGACACCTCTAGTGAACTGTGGACCCCGGTCCTATTCTTTCCATAGCATACAATCTACTTGTTTTATTGTTTTCTTTGCAAACATCTTCCACTCGATACGTTTAATCCTTTGTTACAGCAAGCCGGTGAGATTGACAACCTCACTTCGTTGGGGCAAAGTACTTTGGTTGTGTTGTGCAGGTTCCTAGTTGGCGCCGGAATCCCTGGTGTTGCGCCGCATCACATTTCGCGACCATCAACCTTCAACGTGCTTCTTGGCTCCTCCTGGTTCGATTAAACCTTGGTTTCTTTCTGAGGGAAAACTTGCCACGTGCGCATCATACCTTCCTCTTGGGGTTCCCAACGGACGTGTACATCTACGCGCATCACACAGTTGTTGGCCAGTGTTTGTTATTCCCCTGAACCTACCCCCTGGCGTCTGCACGAGATCAGAGTACATGTTTGTGTCGATGATAATCCCAGGACCGAAATACCCGGGTAAGAACATGAACGTGTATCTGGAACCACTGATTGATGACTTGCTTCTTGGCTGGGAAGATCGCGGGATCCGAACTTATGACGCGGCAAAGAAGGAACACTTCGATATGTATGTCTGGTACCACACGTCCCTGCATGACTTGCCAGCACGTGCTTTGTTCTGCGGGTGGTGTACACATGGGAAGTGGCCTTGTCCGGAGTGCAGGCAAGCCGTGACTTTCTTCTGGCTAAACAAGGGTGGCAAGTATTCCTGCTTTGATGAAGCTCGACAGTTCCTTGAGCAGAGTCATGAATACAGGAGTGATGTTAAGAGTTTCAAAAAAGGCCGTGTTGTCCATGCACCGAAGCCAATTCCGAAGACCGGACAGGAAACCAAGGCCGAGTTAGACGCTCTCCAGCCTAACCCTGATGGGAATGGTTTCTTGGGATATGGGGAGACACACCAATGGACCCACAAGCCGTGCTTCTGGAAGCTTCCTTACTTTGAGTTTCTCGAGCTCCCGCATAACATTGATGTAATGCACACCGAGAAGAATATCAGTGAAGCCATTTGGAGCACCATAGTGGACACTGAGAAGACGAAGGATAACATAAAGGCTCGAATTGACCAAGAAAAGTTGTGCGATAGGCCAGAGTTGAACATGCAGCCACCTCATGGTGCCAAAAAAACTTGGACTAAGCCACACGCTCCGTTCTGCCTCACAAAGGCCCAAAAAAGGGAGGTCTTCCAATGGATGAAGGACTCCTTGTTTTTCCCTGATGGGTTCGCAGCCAACTGGATGAGGGGTCTTAACATTGAAACGTTGCGAGTACAAGGACTGAAGAGTCATGACTACCACGTATGGCTTGAGCGGATAATGCCGGTGATGATTCGAGGCTATGTCCCTGAGAAGACTTGGCGAGTGCTAGCGAGGTTGAGTTATTTCTTCCGCCAGATTTGTGCTAGGGAGTTAGACACTAAAGTGATTGAGAAGCTGGATGAACAGGCACCCATGTTGCTTTGCGATCTAGAGAAGATCTTTCCTCCAGCGTTCTTTAATCCGATGCAACATATGATCCTGCACCTCGCGAAGGAATGCTTAAAGGGGGGGCCGAATTGGGGCCGTTGGCAGTTTGGTCCCGAGAGAGAAACACAAAAGCTTCGTCAGATGACTAGCAATAAATGCAAGATCGAAGCATCCATAGCCGAGGCAGTCCTGAACGTGGAGGTGGCAAACTTCACCACTAAGCACTATGATCCCAACATTTCCACAAAGCACAACCCGGTCCTCCGTTACAATGCCGCCAACAATGAAGATGTACCCAAGCTTAGCATCTTCATAGGGCTTGGCGGCAAGTCAAGTGGCTCGAAGCCGTACACAACGAATTTACATGAGCGGGAGTTGATCCACTCATATGTCTTGAACACCATGGTGGAAGTGAAGCCGTACATCAAGTAAGTGCTAACCATTTAGTTATTCGCAAACATTCACTCGTATGTTCGTGGCTAACTCTTCCTCCGTTCATTGTTATAGACAATTCACGGCTAAATATTGGAGGTATACCCACAGGGATCCTACCTCGGAAGAATCCAAGGATATTTTCGATAAGGGCGGCGGTCACGGTTTCAGTAGCTGGTTCTGTGGTTTGGTACTATCCTATCCAAATTTTCTTGCACACTGTCGACATTTCTCGGTCATTTCTTGTTCTAAACTTGTCGTCCTAATCTTGTAGGCAAGAACTGACAAAGACATGAATCCCTTGCTACGAAAAATTGCTAGGGGCTTCAACCATTCCGTCGACTCGTTCAATTCTTATGACGTGAACGGGTATCGCTTCCAGACCCATCAATACACAACAAGCCGTCCAAACAAGAAGACAATAAATAGCGGGGTGGTATGTCAAGGTGATGATGGACTCCATTACTATGGAAGAGTCGAGGGTATATACGAGCTGAATTACGGGTTAGACAAAGGGCTAAATCCCGTCGTATTCAAATGCCATTGGCTCGACCCACGTCGCGTGAGACGGGATCCTGAAATTGGATTGGTCGAAGTTGAAAGAAGCTCTGTTTATAAGGGAGAGGACGTGTACATTTTGGCCACCCAAGCCTTCCAAGTATTCTATCTCCCGTACGCGTGCCGAAACCCGACAAAGCGTCTACATGGATGGGATGTTGTGATGACGGTTCCTTCACGCATTAGACCACCCCCGCCAAACAAGGATGATTACCGCCGCGTAGACCCCTCAACAAGGAGTGTTGATTTTTATCAAGAAGAAGGGCTCCCCGGTCATTTCACTATCGACTTGTCGGCCGTTGATAACATGGTCGTAGACGATGAGCAAGAAGAAGATGCGGTTATGGAGGAAGACAATGAAGAATATGAAGCTGAGGATGTGTGTGCCGTAGAAGACCTAAGTTTGCTCGAGGCGTTCAAAGCAGGCCTTGACCTAGCTCCTAATGGACCACCTCCAGGTTTCATCGATGATTATTGGTTCGCCGAGCCTGATGATGATGAAACATGTGGTCCGATTACGGATGTCGACATAGGCTACTGATCTATGTAGTTGTAATTGTGAGGCTATCCTATGTACTGAACTATGTGCTATTTGTAATAAACTATGATCTATGTACTGAACTATGTGCTATTTGTAATAAACTATGATGTATCTACTAATATTCATCTACTTATATATTTGCATTATTGTTGATTTCACTAATATTCATCTGTTTACATTGCATACTAATAAACCACTCTTTTCATTGTGTTTGCAGGTGATTGAAACATGCCGCCAAGAAAAAGAAAGGGGGGTTTCAAAAAGAAGATCAAGGCCGTGGCTGAGCTTGTGGGACTTTCGAGTGGTTCGTCGCAGACACGTCCTCCTAGCGCTCCTCCTAGCCCTCCACCACGGAGGAAGAATGCCCAGCCACGGCGACTTCGTACCCCCTCTCCTAGTCCTCCCCCAGCCGAGGATGATGATGAGGAGCACTGGGGTGGGGAGGACGAGGAGGACGGTGAGGAGCACGGTGGGGAGGACGGGGAGGACGGTGGGGAGGACCTCGAGGAGGATGAGGGGCTGGGGGGTATGCCGCAGGAGCTAGACCCGACCCTAGTTTGGTCTCCGCCGGCGGAGGAGGTGTACGTTGCAGCCGAGGAGAGGCTGGAACCACGGGACAAGAAGCCGTATAAGCGCGGGATTACGAAACTCCCCAAGCTAAAAACTTGGGCCTTCCGCGATGTTGTTCTCGTGCCCGCTGGAAAGAGGTACATGCTGATTTTGGCATTCCATTATTGAAATTTTTATCATTATACAAATTTTTATCACATGCATACTGATTTTGGCATTTCGTTGTGCAGCATGTTCAAGTATGGCGACCCGAGGAGGAAGCCGACACGTGAGTACTCGAACATCCTTGGAGGCCTAATTAGGAAGCATTTCCCTGGGATTGTCAATCTCCCTACTGGTGGCCGCGACGTGGCTTGGACTTGGAAGCACTACAGCTACGCGGAAGATCCTAGCGGCAAGTACGGAAACATGCAAGAGCGGGTTGTCCGCCACTTCTGGGTACGTGAATTTTGGCTTCTTAGCATTCAAACACTTCTTGGCTACCAATAGTTGCTCTAATTCATCTTGTTTTACCTATGTGCATGGTTGCAGAAATACTTCAAGAGGGCTGAGGGCGAGGAAATTGCGTGCGACGTTATCGTACACGAGTTGTGCAGGGTGAGGGTGACTGGCATGCACTACGAGGCACGTGTCCAGTGCGTCCGCGACTGGCACGCCGAGCGCAAAATTTGGATGAGTAAGGCTGATTGTCGGGATACGCTCATGGCACCATGGCAGTACCTGCAGGTATTAGCATTTCTGTGTTATTTATTTCCGCATTTTCATGTAGTTTATGTTCTAATAATGGGTCTATCTTGTGTATGTAGAACCCTCCTCAGTACGTCGGGGAAGACAGGGCGTGCTTTCTTGCGATGGTCATATGGTGGACATCCCGCGAGTACGCCCGGAAGCACGAGGAGGGCAAGCAGAAGCGTTCAGAGATGGGAGGTGGATCACATGTCCTGGGCAGCAAGAACTTGGCCCTTACCTTGCAGGATGAGGTGAGCAAGTGGTTTCTTCATTCTTTCGTTTTATGTTATTGTTAGCCCCGCAAGTGTCTCCCTCTTCACTTAATTGCATGTACTCTTTTGCAGGAAGTGAAGACAGGTGTGGCACCAAACTTGTTTGGCTTTTTCCAAAAGTCGAAGACCAGGAAGGAGCCGCATCCTGAAACGGGGTCCTTGTGGGTCAACGACCTAGCGGAGGGCCAGTGTGGCGCGTACCGCTCGAAGTTCAAGGACAAGCACGGCGAAGACGCCGATCCAACCACCGAAGACTTTGACGTTGAGGTTGCGGTGCTTGCGGGACAAGGCAAGAAGGGTGGCCGCCTATGGATTGCTGACGGGTTAGTCGACCCAAGGACCATTCCATCTCTACGCCAGATCCGTCGTGGGCGTACGAGCGAGCAGCCTCGGGTAGAGACCCGCCCACGGGCTTCGGACCTAGCTATCGAGAAGTTACGGGTAAGTTCTTCGTCGATCCTCTACGCTTCATTACATGTTTTCCATTGCAATGTTACTGACATCGCGGCAACACAACGTAGGCGGAGATGGAAGAAAGGGAACGGAGGAACCAAGAGGAGAAGATGCATATACAACAGCAGCTTAGGGAGAGCGTGCAGATGCAGCAGCAGATGTTGCTGCAGATGCAACAACAGCAGCAGATGTTCCAGCAGATGTTCATGAACCAGGCCGTGGTGACTTCCCCACCGGGGAGTAGTGCTCCTAGCACGTCGGGTCCTCCTATGTTCCCCAACTGGGTAAGTGGTTAACTTAATATCTCCGTCTCAATCTTGTTTGTTGTCTAACCGAACTTTGGATATTGCAGATCCCCGCGCCTGATCCGCAGGTGTTGGCGCTCCTCCAGCGAGCGCCAAGTCAGAGCCCGCTGACACCTGGCTTGACCGTCAACAATACGGGCATCATCCGGAGCCTGCAGCAGTTTCTAGGTGAGTTCTCCTACACTTCTAATTCTTCCATACCATGTCACTTGTGAATTTTAGCCATTCAACCATGTCAATTTTAGCCATTATGTTCAATTCTAGCTATTCCATGTTAATTTTAGCCATTCCATGTCATCCTTAGCCATTATGTTGGATTTTAGCCATTTCATGTCAATTCTAGCGATTATGTTCAATTTTAGCCATTCCATGTCAATTCTAGTTCTTCCATGTCAATTCTAGTTCTTACATGTCAATTTTAGCCATTCCATGCCACTTATGCATCTATGAACTTGTAGGAGGTGGAGAAGGACAAGGAAGTGGAGAAGGACAAGGAAGTGGAGAAGGACAAGGAAGTGGCCAAGGTTGATGTTGCTTGTGTATGAACTTGTTGTGCGACTTGGAACATTCTATGTTGGAGACTTTGTTGTTGATGTTGCTTGTATGAACTAATTATGCGACTTGGAACTATTGTATGGACTTTGTTGGACTACTCGTGTATGAACTATGTTGTTGATGATGCAAATACTCTATATATTGTGCTATATGTGTATCTGGACTGTTATTGGTATTTGTGAATTGCATATGCAGGGATTAATGGGGAAGCAGGGAAATTCTGGAAAATTTGCACAATCTTTGCCGTGCACATGCACACGGCAAAGGCCACAACACACGGCAAAGGCACTCTTTGTCGTGCACATGCACACGGCAAAGGCCGCCCGCGCTGCCCACCTGGTGCTGTTGTACGTATCTTTGCCGTGCAGGGTGGAAGAGAAGCGCACGGCAAAGCCAAATCTTTGCCGTGCGGGTTGGAGTGGAAGCGCACGGCAAAGAAATCGCACGGCAAAGAGGCACAACGCACGGCAAAGGAAATCGCACGGCAACGCTGCGTCACTCGGCAAAGCCTTTGCCGTGCGATTTTCGCACGACGCACGGCAAAGACGCCTTTGCCGGGCGGATCGTTGCCGAACAATCTTTGCCGTGCACGGCCGCACGGCAAAGGCTTTGCCGAGCCGATTTGCCCCTTTGCCGTGCGTTTAGGCTGCACGGCGAAGCCCTGTTTTGCCATAGGTGGCACTGGGAAGGGGGTGTTTAGGCATTGGAGACGACACCACAGGGGACATGTCTGCATATTGATAGTAGAATCACCCTCCAATTCCAGTGATGGTGATGATGTTATCGTCTTGCCCTATATGCTGTCTGAATTCAAGCAACCATTTGAAAAATAATGTTACTAGAATACAGCAAAATGTTATGGATGAGTGACCTCGAATCAATTGTTATCAATCAGGTATTATTGTATCCTCCTACAACTCAACATTTTGGTTTTCCCTTTAAGCATCATTTATCATAATATTTTCTCTTCATTAACAATCTTTATTTATCTTTCCATGCAATATTGTAGGGCATGATCCTTGTCTACCATGCAACAAAATGAAGCCCTGGACACTATACTTGCATGTTACATTTTGCTATACTTACATGTTAACCGTCTACGATTTTTTGTAACCAGCTCATAAATTGTGCATTCAGTTTTGTGTTGTTGAAGACATGTGCATCTCTTTGCTTCCATAGTGACTAGAAGATCATAAATTTCCTAACTATGCGTCTTGTACTGAATAAACACAAATGAATATAAATTTCATCAAGTACTGCATATTGTGTTACTCCATTACACTTGGTTTAGATTGCAGCAATCAAAGAAATAAAAAAATATTGGAAACACACAAAAAAGTACTGCCCTTTACTTTCTGCTCCTTCAGTAACCACAAAAAAGTTGACACTTAATGCATGACAAGAAAGGGAAATTCTGAGTCCATTGGTTCCATGTCTGGATAGCAAACATGTACCCTGTATCTCACAACATGTGCTGTATTTCTATTCCGTTATATTTTTTCATAGTGGTATGTAGCTAGCGCCCAAACACCATTATCTGAGGTAACTAATCATCATATATGGAATTTATCTTTTCAAATATTCTCCCTGTGAAACACCATTACCTATCTGAAGGAAACCAATGACAATTATCTCGATGAATGGTTGAGTAAATCATTGAGTCCGTCTCTAAGGAAACTAATCATGGAATTTTGAGGAACCGGTCATGGAATTTTGGGAAATTTATCACGTAACCGTTTGTCAAATTAGCAGGCACAAACCTTCTCCGGAACAGCTGGAGCCGCCGCAGCAACACTCGAGGCCTCAAACCTCTTCGTCGCATCGTCAATCCTTCGAGTTCGGGTCTCTTTCCTGCGGCAGAATCCAGGGTGGTGCCTGACAGTGGAAGGGAGGTTGGAGCGGAGAATAATGGTGGAACGGAGGACCGGGTGGCCCGCCGGTAGTGGGGGCTGCCGAAGGAGGAGATCCGGCGTCGATGTGGAATAGGTGCCGACAACAGGGAGGTGAACCAGCGTCGATACGGAACATGTTCGCGTTTGACGACCTAACTACGGCGAGCGGCGGAGGGAGATGCAGATGGCGGTAGAGCTCCAGCATCGGACACCCTCTCCGAGGAGCGGCAGCACACTGTCATCCCTGACGCGAAGAAAGATGATCATTTGAATCAGACGTGTTTTCGGAACATTTGGAATTAGAGATGGGTATTTTTGTAAAAATGAATTACTATACATGGTGCACATGTTATTTTGGGAACGTACGGAGTATTTTTTGCATATGTTTACGACCTGAGGATTTTTTTTGGTACGCTTACTTAACTAGCATTAAAATAAAGCTGACGAAAATAACGAAACATATACCAGCAAGATCGATGCGAAACAGGTTCGTGTTTGAGTTTGACAATCGGATGATGGCGGATGGCGGAGGAAGCGGCAGATATGCACCATAGATGCCCTCTCTGAGTAGGAGTTGGCGCGCGGTTATCCCCGACGCGAAGAAAGATGATGATTTGAATCAGATATATTTTCAAAATGTTTAGAATTAAGGAAGGGTTTTTGTAAAAATGAATTATTGTATACATGTTGGACATGTTATTTCGGGATGTAGGGAGTATTTTTTTACTAGATGTAAGTTCATACATGTGATTTTTGCAGGTATTGTATTGATATGCTGCGTGGAAACATATAGTAGCTGTAGCAACGCACGGGCATTCAACTAGTTTACTATTATATTTGAATTGGTCGTAAGTCATACAACGCGTTTGGTGAAGAATATTGGGAGTATCTGATACGTCTCCAACGTATCTATAATTTCTTATGTTCCATGCTAGTTTTATGACAATACCTACATGTTTTGCTCACACTTTATATCATTTTTATGCATTTTCCGGGACTAACCTATTAACAAGATGCCGAAGCGCAGTCCTATTTTTCTGCTGTTTTTGGTTTCAAAAATTCTACACAGGAAATATTCTCGACCCCACGAAGACAGAAGTCAATATTTTGCCGAGGCGGACCCAGAGAGCCAGAGGGCCAGAGGGGGCCAAGGGGCCTCCACACCATAGTGGGGCGCCCCCCCTCTCGCGCGCCACCAGGTGGGGAGGGCACCCCGGGCCCCTCCGAGGCCGCCCTTCCGCCTATATATTCTCCCAGAAAAACCCTAGGGGCACCGGTCTTCCTTCACGAAAAGTTACGTAGCCGCCGCCATCGCGAAGCCAAGTTCGGGGACAGAAGTCTCTCCGGCACGCCGACGGGACGGGAAGTGCCCCGAATCCATCTCCATCGACTCCATCGCCATCTTCATCGCCGTTGACTCCCATGATGAGGAGGGAGTAGTTCTCCCCGAGGCTGAGGGCTCTACCGATAGCTATGTGGTTCATCTCTCTCTCCCATGGTGTGTTCTTTATGTGATCATGAGCTTTGTAATCTAGTTAAATATGTAGATGTTACTCTTGTCTATTATGCACTCTAGAGGTTACTTTAATATGAACTCCGGAGTCACTCTCCACGGTGTGATGGTGACAGTGTGCGCATCGTGTGTGATTCCTTTATGAAGTTGTGGAGCTTGTTTACTCCGGCTTGAGGTGTGCTTTTGCAGCCCTACACAATGAATGGTGTTTGTTATCCAACAAGAGAGTGTTTGAGAGTACAATTTATTTATTCAATTATGTGATCATTGTTGAGAGTGTCCACTAGTGAAAGTATGATCCCTAGGCCTTGTTTCTAAGCATTGAAACACCGTTTCCAACAAGTTCTGCTACATGTTCGCTTGCTGCCATTTTTATTTCAGATTGCAATTACTACTTATAATCATCCATATTACTTGTATCTCTTCGCCGAACTAGTGCACCTATACATCTGACAAGTGTATTAGGTGTGTTGGGGACACAAGAGACTTCTTGTATCTTAATTGCAGGGTTGCTTGAGAGGGATATCTTTGACCTCTACCTCCCTGAGTTCGATAAACCTTGGGTGATTCACTTAGGGAAACTTGCTGCTGTTCTACAAACATCTGCTTTTGGAGACCCAACACTGTCTACAGGAATAGAAGCGTGCATAGACATCAGTATCTGGTCCGTCCGATCTTTTCATTGTCTATCCTACCGTCCGCGAAAACAAAATCAGGATGCGATCGGCTCTTCCCATCACGTCCATCAATTCAAGGAAACAAATATGTCTAGAAGGAAACAAATATGTCCAGCAATCAAGAAAACAATCACGCACAATATCTGAAAACAATCACGCCCAATACGATATCTTCTTGCCGAGTCTGTCACTCCCGAAATATGGAAAGCAATCACGTGATTACCCCGCCTCCCGTTCAACTCCCTCACCCAAAAAAGCCTCAGGCAGTCCTGTTCTTCCCTTGAGGCGCCGCATGGTGATGTCCTCCAAGAAGACGCTCTGCCCCCACCTCACTACCTCAGCCGCCGGCCGCTCCATCTCAAGGTGCACCCCGCCCTCTATCTCGCCCCCAACCCAGCCGCTCCTCCATCTCGAGGTACAGCCCGCTCTCCATCTTGCCCTAGCCCCAGCCGCCCCTCCATCTCGAGGTCCACCCTCCTCCAACTCAGTTTGTTCTCCAGCGAGGTACAACCTGATCAACTCAACCCCAAGCACGGCCTTCTCCTCCAGCCCGACATGGTCTTAGATTATCGCAACAACATTCTGCGCGGTAGTCTATGTAAGGGCGTCTCTAATGTTCAGCTCGTGATGGATGATGATGATGGGCATGTCGAAATTAAGTGCAAGGTAATAACTAATTAACCATCGTTGGTGATTTTCTCTTACATTTATTCTTGCTTGGATTTGGTAATATGACGACTCATGGCTAAGCTCCTTCACTCCAGGGATTGGAAAAAAATTGTAGGGATTGTGAAATTATTTGTTAGAATAATATGACAAGGAACTGATCTGCGAAGGCATTATCCCTGTAATCCGTAATGTTGGTCGTGAAGGTTGTGAGTGAGTTCAGAATGGGTTGGGTAAATCACACCTTTGTAGACCCTTTTCCTTGATGGTCAGCAGGGTGCAGAAGGCAAGTTCATTATGTTGTTTACTATATTTCATTGGTGTATAGTAGATTTTAGAACACTCAGGGCAAGTGGTCTTGTTCCATGAATGTAATTGCGGTGTGCGATGGATCTGGTACTACTGAACATGTGGAAGCCAGGAAGGAAACTAATATAATTGCAGCAGACTGCTCCATCGGACGCACCTCCATGTTTCCCCACGTGGCTCCTGGACTGCATGGCCAGTACACCTCTCTTCCCTATCCGCGAGCTCGGTGACTATGTTTGGGGGACGATGTCCAGTCCACCGTGTTGAATATAATTGTCTAGCCCTCCTCCATCAGATCGGTCTTTTGGTTGAACTGGCTAGCACATGTAATTTCACATGGTATCAGACCTACAAGGTCCTGGGTTCAAATCCTAGCCAACGTAGTATTTCAAAAAAAATTGCGGCCTCCCTAAAAAAAAATCGAAGGATACACGTCTAAGACCCGTGCGAGACCAAACAAAAAAAGGCCCACCGGCTTAGACGTGAGGGGAGGTATATATAATTGTCTAGCCCTCCTCCATCAGATCGGTCCCACCGGCTTAGACGTGAGGGGAGGTATCTATACCTAATAATAAAGGAGCTAACGTTTCCTTGGTTTCGTCCGTTCTAATGCGCTTTGGTCCAACACGAAGTGCGCCTTCGTCCGTTGTACAGTTCTACTCCAGGTCGTCTCTTCGGTCGTGAAGAAAACAAACTCTTCGTGCGTTATCGAGGAACAGCCAAAAAAACCGGAGAGTATACAAGGAAAATGAATGTTCCCCAACGCCGGCTCGGAGTACAGCTCTAACACGACCGATCATGTCCTCAAATAACTAGCCACATGATGCCCCAAAACCTCGGACGCCGCCTGGCCAATCCATCTAGGCTCCGTCGCTTCGCCGCTTCTCGCCATGGACATCAGGAGGGATCGGAGCTGCAGGAGTACAATGCCGGGCTTCTCAAGTTACACTCCGCGAGGAGGACACACAACCGGTGGCTCGCCATGGGCTGCTACAATTACGACAAAAGACGATGAGGAGGAGGGATTGGAGATTTGGAACCGGATTAGGACGACGTCCTGCTCCTCGAATCAAATACTGGTCTCTACTACTACCGATAACAGCGCCCCCGACCATGGGCTCACGGGCAGGGCAGGCACCGTCGAACCTCCGCTCCGCCACTGCCGGACTCCGGCCAGCACGCCGGCCTTGATTTCACCCGCCCGACCCGTGGGTTCCTCCTGGCTGCTCCCATCCACTGCTCGAGTTTTGCCGAAGAGAGAGCCGAGGATTGTCCGTAACGCAGCGAATTGTCTTCAATCCGGTGCTTGCCTTGGCTACTGTGCTTACCGTCGTTCGTGTGCCGGCGGTGATGCCGCCCAGCATCTGCAGTTACTGTTACCGCGCATAATGATCTCTCTTGAAACTTGACGCATCCTACTCATCCGACGCGTCGACGGACACGCTCTGCAGCCGGACATATGCTCTGTTTTTTCTCTCCGGCTTGTCCTGTTACGACCCAGGTGCCGTGTCAGGAGATGCAGTCAGGAGTCAAACGAGGACGAGCACGTGACATACGCAGGAGGCGTATTTCGGGAAGGCGTGATCCAGCTGGCGAAGAGCTGGCCAGCTGAAGACGGGTCCGTGGGACCGGGTCTCCTTTATTTAGCGATGAACTCCTTCGTGAGGGACACGAAAAGTAGAACTGGCATTTGAATCGGGATCTGAAGCTAGGCTTCGTCCTTGGACTCTCCTTCCTCCCTCCCCAATTCTCCTGTATCCCTGTAATCTGCTACTTGTTGGTGATTCGAGATCAAGGACCATAACATCTGGTATCAAGAGCAGAAATCCGATCCTGGAGTACCTGGAGAAGCCCCGATATCGCACCAAGGCCACGCAGAAGCTCATGACGATGGAGGAGCAGATCGCGGCTCTCACCGCCGCGGTTCGTGAAGGGCGCGCCTCGACGGAGGCCAAGTTCGAGACACTGCAGTCCTCCGTCGACAACTGGAAGCCAGTGATCACGGATCTCCAGGCGCAAGTGGAGGCGCTTCGCGTCAAGGTCGACCGCCTCGCCCCGCATCTGGAGGGCTCGATTTCGCCGACAACCACGGCGGAGCCAGAAGGAGATCATGGAGGACGCGCGCCTGGGCCACTTCTCGGCAGCGGCAGCGGCGACACCTCCGGGCCCAGCGGCCACCGCCAGCAACACGCCACCGGGGGAAACGTGCTCGGGATCGTGCCCAGTATCGTTCCTCCGGTCACAGGTGCGAGTCAATTACTCTCCAGTACCATGAATTCGCACGATTCCTTCGACGGCAGAGATCCTCGTACTTCACACCACCACTGGGCACTACCAAAACTGGATTTCCCATCCTTCGATGGGGAGAATCCCCAGTTCTGGAAAGCGAGATGCGAGAAGTATTTCGATGTCTATGGGTTACAACCTGAGATGTGGGTTAGGGTAGCTACTCTCCATTTCACCGGCAACGCAGCGCGTTGGCTGCAAGTTCATGAGAAACACCATGATATAGCAAACTGGAAGGGGTTGTGTGAGTTGCTGTTAGAGAAATTCGGACGCGAGCAGTATCAGGCACTGCTCCGTCAGTTTAACACTCTCAAGCAGCAGGGTTCAGTTAGCGAGTACATGAACCAATTTGAAGATCTGATGCACCAAATTTTAGCACACAATCCTGCCATTGATGCCTTATTTTTCACCACACAGTTTCTGGAAGGATTGAAAGTAGAAATTAAATCTGGTGTCGTATTACATAGGCCAAGGGATTTGGATACTGCTTTCTCTTTGGCTACAATGCAGGAGGAGCTGATTGACGCCTTGCCAAGGCGGGATTACCGGAGACATGAAGGAGGAGGGCAGGGCCGCTACCCGGCTCGCCCACTGCTGGCATTGGGAGCACCTCCCGTGCGCCCTATGCTGCCGGCTCCACCACCAGCTGCGGAAGACAGACGTGGTGTGGAAGGTGCACGCGCTGCAGATCGACCTGCGCGCGTCGACAATGGACGCGGAGATGATCGAGTGGGAGCCTTGCGTGCTTATCGTCGAGCACGTGGTTTATGCTTCAAGTGCGGCGAGCGTTGGGGCCAAGGCCACCAATGCGCGGCGACAGTTCAATTACATGTCGTCGAGGAGCTGCTGGACTTGCTGCAAGCAGAGCGGTACCTGGAGGAAGCTGAGGAAGAATCTGATGATGACATTTTGATGTCAATATCGAAGCTGGCAATATCAGGAGCAACGACACCAACGACTGTGCGTTTGGTGGGCATGATAGAGGATCAAGAGGTGCTGATCTTGGTTGATTCTGGTAGCTCACACTGCTTTATTAGTGAGAAGGTAGCTGCACGACTGAAGACTACACCACAGCATATTCCTGAGGCCAAGGTCAGGATTGCAAATGGGGGCATTCTCACCTGTGATCAGCAGCTTTCAGCATGTACATGGTGGTCACAGGGACATTCATTCACCACAGATCTACGCATTCTCGCATTAGGTTGCTATGATATGGTGGTGGGCATGGATTGGCTAGAATCAGTCAGCCCTATGACTGTGAACTGGGTACACAAAACTTTGCAGTTTCAGCACAAAGGGGAGTCGGTGTTCTTGCGAGGAGTGCAAAATACAGCTACTGAATGTGCTCCTATCTCTATAGCACAGCTGCAAGCAATGGAGCGTGCAAATTCGGTGTTACACATGGTGGCAGTATTTGTTGCTGAAGAGGATCAGAAAACGGATGATATGCCACGACCAGTGCACATCTTGCTCCAGGAGTTCTCAGATGTTTTCCGTGAACCAACTGAATTGCCGCCAGCCCGAGATTGGGATCATACTATTCCGCTGATTCCCGGAGCTCATCCAGTGAATAGCCGTCAGTACAGATATACACCGGCGCAGAAAAGTGAAATCGAGCAGCAGGTGAAGATTATGTTAAAAGCAGGTTTGATCCAACCCAGTGCCAGTCCTTTCTCGTCTCCGGTGCTGTTGGTGCGTAAGAAGGACCTTACCTGGAGGTTTTGTGTGGACTATCGTTTGCTCAATGCGATCACTATCAAGAATAGATACCCATTGCCGGTGATTGATGAGCTCCTGGATGAGTTAGCAGGGGCATGCTGGTTCTCCAAACTGGATCTCCGGGCGGGCTATCACCAGATCAGACTGAGGCCGGGGGAGGAACACAAAACTGCGTTCCGCACGCATCAGGGTCACTTCGAATTCAAGGTAATGCCATTTGGATTGACGACAGCACCAGCAACATTTCAGGGCGCCATGAACACGGTGCTAGCTCCGTTACTGCGCCGCTGTGTGTTGGTTTTCCTGGACGATATTCTGATCTATAGTGCCACATTCGAAGCTCACATCCAGCATTTGAGAGAGGTATTGCAGTTGTTGCGACAGAATGACCTGAAAGTGAAATTGTCTAAATGCACCTTCGCGAAAGCTGAGCTGAGCTACTTGGGGCATAAAATAAGTGCTGAAGGAGTTGCAACAGAGGACGACAAGATCAAGACAGTCCAGGAGTGGCCAATTCCTGTCTCGGTCAAGGAACTCCGTGGTTTTCTCGGTTTGGCAGGGTACTATAGAAAGTTTGTCCAGCATTTTGGTCTCATTAGTCGTCCTTTGACAGATCTATTGAAGAAAGGTACTCCATTCCTCTGGACTACGACAGTTGACACTGCCTTTCGTACACTCAAACGTGCACTCGTGGAAGCTCCTGTTTTGGCACTGCCCAATTTTGCTAAGAAGTTCGTGATTGAGACAGATGCCAGCGGTACTGGTATTGGAGCTGTGCTCATGCAGGACGGGCATCCAATTGCCTATTTGAGCAAAGCTCTCTGTCCACGCAACCTAGGCCTTTCTGCTTATGAGAAGGAGTGTTTGGCTTTATTGTTGGCAGTCGACCACTGGCGTCCCTATCTCCAGCACGACGAGTTCACTATTCGCACTGATCAGCGCAGTTTGTTGCACCTCACAGACCAGCGGCTCAATACGCCTATTCAACAACGAGCTTTTACCAAACTGTTGGGACTGCAATTTCGTATTCAGTACAAGCAAGGCCACACTAACCGTGCTGCAGATGCTCTGTCTAGGCGATATCACACAGAGACAGTCGGGGATGCAGAGCTCACAGCTATTACTGTGTGTCGCCCAGCGTGGCTCGAGACTATCCAGAGCAGCTATCACCAAGACCCCGAAGCACAAAACAGACTGATGCGTTTGAGTGCAGGTGATACATCTGAGGCAGACTATGTGTTGAAAGGAGGACTTATCCGTTATAAGGGTCGCATTTGGATTGGCAAGGATGCTGTCACTCAGCAACAATTGGTTCGCTCTCTGCATGATAGTGCAGTTGGAGGGCACTCGGGGTTCCATGCAACTTATCATCGAGTGAAACGTCTATTTGCTTGGGCAGGCATGAAGCAATCAGTGAAACAGTTCGTTCAGGAGTGTGTGACTTGTCAACAAGCGAAAACAGAACGACGTGCACCTGCAGGACTGCTTCAGCCACTAGATATTCCAGGTCAGCCATGGGAAGTAATCTCATTGGACTTTATTGAAGGGCTTCCTCGGTCAGCTAACCATGATACAATCTTGGTGATCGTGGACAAGTTCTCCAGATACAGCCATTTCATTCCTTTGAAGCATCCATTTACAGCATTGCAAGTGGCCAAGGCATACATGACCAATGTCTTCAAGATTCATGGACTACCACAAGCCATCATCTCGGACCGTGACAGAATATTCACAAGTACTCTCTGGCAGGAGTTGTTTCGACTGTCGCAGACCGAGCTTCGCCTCAGTTCTTCGTATCATCCGCAGAGCGATGGTCAAACAGAGCGGGTTAATCAATGTTTGGAAGCTTATCTGAGGTGTGCTGTTCACTCTTGTCCGGGCAATTGGTTCCATTGGCTGCATCTGGCTGAGTACTGGTACAATACATCGTACCACTCAGCCCTTGGCACTACTCCATTCCAGATTGTCTGGGAGCTGCTCAAGCAACAGCTGATACGAGCACAGCAGAGGATGAAGCATCAAGCAGACAAGCACCGCACTGAGCGCGAGTTCGCGGTGGGCGATCATGTTTTCCTCAAGCTACAACCGTATATCCAGACATCGGTGGCTCAGCGACCTCACCAGAAGCTGGCGTTCCGATACTATGGTCCATACGCCATCACAAAGCGCGTGGGCACAGTGGCGTACAAGCTCGACTTGCCAGCGACAAGCAAGATACACGACGTCGTCCATGTTTCACTCTTGAAGAAGGCGGTGCGCCCCAGTACGCCGGTGAGCAAGCATCTACCACCGTCCATCGACCTTCTGCAGGCAGTCCAAGGTCCACAGCAAGTCCTGGATCGTCGCCTGGTCAAGCGCGGCAACACCACTCACTCACAGGTACTGGTGCAATGGGAAGGACTGCCACCACACCTGGCAACTTGGGAAGACAAGGACGACATCCAGCGCCGCTACGACATGACGACGGCGTGGGGACACGCCGTTTCTCAAGGCGGGGAGAATGTTACGACCCAGGTGCCGTGTCAGGAGATGCAGTCAGGAGTCAAACGAGGACGAGCACGTGACATACGCAGGAGGCGTATTTCGGGAAGGCGTGATCCAGCTGGCGAAGAGCTGGCCAGCTGAAGACGGGTCCGTGGGACCGGGTCTCCTTTATCTAGCGATGAACTCCTTCGTGAGGGACACGAAAAGTAGAACTGGCATTTGAATCGGGATCTGAAGCTAGGCTTCGTCCTTGGACTCTCCTTCCTCCCTCCCCAATTCTCCTGTATCCCTGTAATCTGCTACTTGTTGGTGATTCGAGATCAAGGACCATAACATGTCCCTGGGCGCGCGCGTCGTATTAAGGATCTGGTACTGCTTGCTGCTATTGCTGGTAGCTTCCGATGTGAGATTTTGGAATAGCACATGCAACACTTCAAAGAAGTGAAAGCAATAGTTTGGATTATAATCTCGTTTCACCGATTACTGGCGTAAAGTATACTCATGCTATAGTACCACATGTCCAAGGCAATATCTTGGAGTAGTGCCTCTCCTCTGTAGTCTGTACGATGCCACGGTATGATTTCCCAAGACCTTTCACCCTGTTCTCTACTTCTTGATGATCTGAATGTACTGAGCAGATCTGATCTATCATCACATTCACATTAATCTTAGTTTGTTTTGCTTCTGTCCGTATTAAATCTCCTGATCACAATTGTTAGTACTATTGTGCTGACTTCAGTGCCGATTGTTGGTCCTGCGACTTGCTTATCTATTTCAGCCTTGGGACACAAAGCTTTCGTTTGGTATGTGCCACGGTAATAGATCTGCATCGATTCTCTTTTCACCTGGATCCTTTTAGAAACAAATTGCGTCTTTTGGAGGTCAAACAAGATTATTTAAAACTTAGGATGGTTTAATAAAAATGCTATTTTTTTTGGAAATAGTAGATTATTTAAAACTTAGTTTGTTAGAACCAATATTTTTAATTGCCAGTGCTATATTTTCTATCGATCAATCAGGGAAAGGAAAATCGATTCGGGTGATTCGGGAGGAATCGAGTTTGTACACGACTCATCATCTGGTTACCAATCGCAAGACATACAAACCGCAAGACATACGAAACCGCGACGTACCGAACCAAAAGCAAAGGACCACAGAACGACGGACCAAACAGACCAAACCGCGGAAACACTTTTGCTTTTATTATTAGGTATAGATATATAATCTTAAATTTGAAATACTTAATTTAGATTTTAATTTGATGGAAAAAATACGTAAAGTACCACACGTCTCAATCTAAATTCTCCATAAACAATTTATCTCTCTTCCCCGCTTGCTCTACTCCTAACTAGGTGAAGGGCTTCTTGCAGTGGGGCGAGGTAGCAACACATATCTGATGGCAAAGGAGGCAGTGGCAGCTTGCATGAATGCAAAGCAAACGTGGCAGTGTCAGCTTGCATGAATGTAAATCCCGTTGCAGCGCACGAGCATATTTCCTATCTTAATAAAATGTAAGGATGTTGCCAACCATTCTTACAAGTTTACGGTATTACAAATCGAGATGCAGCAAGGGGCTTGCAATCTACCATGGACCGGCGATGGTGAGAAAGAGGAGAAGTTAACATATTGGGTATTTGGTTACCCGGTGCAACGCACGGGCACTTTTGCTAGTTGAATATAATTGTCTAGCCCTCCTCCATCAGATCGGTCTTTTGGTCTCAAGGGATTCAGAATTTTCATGTACATGCATTATGATCTAGGCATCCGATATTTGGAGTTTTCCCAATCATGAACCCCGTTTTGGTGCATGAGCCATGTGCAGGTATGAATCATGTTGTTGTCATCTTGATGCATCCATTCCATTTGGAACCCGATGGTTCGATAGAAGGGCTTTACAGGTCCCCTTCCGCTTGTGCACAATAACAGCTGATGGGGATCCTTTCTATGTACTAAGGGCATCTCCAGCGGCGCGACGCAAATAGTCGCTGAGCGACCGTTTTTGTCCGCCGTGACCGGAAATGCGTGGCCCTGTTTCAGCGGCGCGACGCAAAGTGACCGGGCCGTCCGTAGAGACGCAAACCTGGCCCAAATATACGCCAGGTTTGCGTCTCAGCGGACGCTGCGCGGACGCGCAAAGTGACTGGGGTCCCTGCACGGGCCCGCTCAGCGTCACAACGCTTCGTCTTCCGCGGCATTACGGCGCGCCGCAGCCTTTGCAGGGCCGCGTTAATGGCGTGCCTCGTCTTCCCGGCGTGCGCAGCGCAACGGCGTCGATGCGTCTTCTCCGCCGCATCGGCAGCGAGGCGTCGCTTCGGCTGCGGCTGCTCGCGTGCCGCGCGTAGTAATGGCGACGCCCGCGTGGCGCGCCGTCGCCCGCCTCCGACCTATATAAACAGGGGCCGCATCTCATCTCCTCCGCACTAAACCCTAGCCGCCGCTGCCGTAGCGCGACAGTAGATCCACCATGAGCAGCGCCGGACGCGGCCAGGCTGCCGTGCCTCCACCTCCACCTTCACCTCCCACTCCACCTCCCCGGCCTCGAGCTCCGACGACGGGTTCGACTCCGATGACAGCACCGACCTCCTCCACCCGGTCAGGGACGCCGCGGATCTGGCTCTCGCGGAGGAAGAAGCAGGAGGAGCGGGCGGCCCAAGCGGCGTCGACGCCGAGCTGGAACAGCGCAGGCTGGCGGCCGCCGCTGCAGCCGAGGACTCGATGACTCGGAGATTTCATGGTCATCCGATGACCCTGATGCGCCCACGCCGGAGGAGAAGGCGGCGGAGCAGCGGGCCCTCGTCGAGTCTTTCGAGACGTTCAAGGACGAGGCCGCCAACGCGAGGCTGGAGCAGGCACTGCAAGAGGACGCGGCGGCGCACCGAGCCATAGCGGCCGCGCGGGAGGCGGCGGAGAAGCAGGCCACGGAGCAACGCAACGACGGTGCCGGCCCGTCAGGAAGCAAGTAGTCTAGGTCTTGTATAGTTTTTATGTATTACTTTCTATGTTTGGTTTTCATATGCAATCAATCGCTCGTGGTAGAAAACCAAACGAATTGAAGATCAAACTATGTTGCAATTTAAAAATGGGTCGTCCCGGTGGGAGCACACCCAGACGCAAACGGACGCGCGGTCAAAATATGTCCGCTGGGCGACGCAAACGGACGCTGGCGACCACTTTTGGGCGTCCGAAATGCGTCGCGCCGCTGGAGATGCCCTAACCAATGACTCCATTTTGAGCAGCATCTAGGAATTGAATGTGCAGGTGATGTGGTCAATCACCATGTGGAGCTCTTTTTTGTTTTGTCATGTACGATATCCTTTCGCTTGGGCAAGTGGAGCAGGGTTCAGAGACAGAATAATAGGAGACGATGTAGGATAGGCGAGAGTTCAGAATTTGTCTCTTTGTAAAAAGCTTTTTTTCTCACTGCATATCGCTGGGTGTCAGGGTGTGTAAGTTTCATTGGTGAATTTTCTTACCAGCATTATCTTAGGTTTAGGACAATTATTTGTGCAAGATTTTTTTTTAATTTTCTCACTGCAAATCGTTGGATATGTATATTCATGAAGTTTTTTGTTTCTTTCAGGGGGTGTATGCAGATGAATTTTCCATCAACCAGGACTGACTAATGTACATACACCTTTGTTTTGCAAGCACGTACTGCTTTGTTATGTACTAGCTTTTAATACTAGATTATAATTAGTGCCGCAAAAGCAGTGATAATAAGCATGGAGAAAAAGGGAATCAACTTTTTGAAATCTAATTCCCACAATTGAATGTTGTTTGCAAGAGTGGTGTAGGGATAAAAGCTTTAATGCACTTCAATTTTTTATTCATTTTCACGCTACTTACCACGACCTAATAATAAGTTCTTATGTCTCCGGTATCTATGGGGCATGGATTTAAATATGTGAAAACATGCATATACTCCTTGGGTGTAGAAAAATCTATTAACATCCAAGAACAAAATTGGATTATTAACTTCTCTCAACCTTGATTCAATTAAAATGACATGTTGACAGATATTTTTTTAGTCCTATCATTATCAATAAATTTGAATGGTATAATTGGATGTAAAGAGTATTTAAAATCTGGTGATGTGTGCCTTCCTGTTAGGGCTCTATTACACTTAAACAAGGGCAGGTGCTCGAGCAGCTAGACTAGGAGTTCGTGCATTCATGGGTCAGATCTTACAGAAAATCTGCAGGCAAACAAGATTACCCAATATAGTACTATAATGCATCGTTCTTGTTTGACTTTGTTCTCTTAAAAGCTCGACCATGTCATGTTGTACATTATCTGTGCAACCTTCAGTTATGTTTTCTTTACCTGACACGAACCACACAATTATCATTTTCTAACATTTTCTTATTCCCTCACTTCATTCAGAATAGCTCACAACGGTTTTCAGTATTGTACAAAAGCATGACCAGTGGCAAAGCTAGACCAACCAAGTAGCCTGGGAAAGCAGGAAGGCTCATGGCCGATGGATTGTTGCCCGTGGAAACTCTAGATTAAATCGTCATTACGTGTAATAATCCCAACGAACAATCATGAGCAAAGCCTGGGCAGGTGGCCAGGTTTGCCGGGCTGAAGCTCCGCTACTGATCATGACTCTTCAGCAGAAACAAATATAAAACGAGAGAAGATGTCAGGCACCGAATATGGAGGCATCTTGAAGTTGCGTTGAAGATAAATATATCATTGGTCATTTTCATTCTCGGTATATGATTTATCCCCTAACTTCTGTTGTCATTACAAACCATTTTTTTTTAGTTGTACTCTTTCATTGACACATCCATAAAGGTTTCCCACCTTAGGCCCAGTTCTTTTGGCGGCTTCTCGGAGAAGCTGCCCTCCCCCCAGCTTCCTGGGGAAGCCGGTTCTAAAATTTTCCGAGGCTTCTAATAGCTAAGGCTAAACTAATTTGGAAGCCTCACAAAATTTTGTCACCGGCTTCCCCAGGAAGCTGGGGGGAGGGCAGCTTCTCGGAGAAGCCGCCAAAAGAACTGGGCCTTAGTTTCTTCTGCTGCTGAACTATCAGGGTGTGTGGATGGTTGTAGTGACATTTTGGTATAAACATCTGTATTCTTTTGCAAAATTGAGGTTAATTTCTGAAACTTGAAGGAGCTATCCTCATTTGCATAAGTATAAAGATGAATGGTGATGAAAGCTAATTATTTCAAGTACCTGGACAATTGATTTTTTTTACAAAAGGTTCTGTGATGATCAGTACAGATATTAGAAAAATTAAAAATATTTGAACAGTCTTTTAGTTTGAATTATGTACGTATGCAGAGTTTGGTGGTTGCATGTTATATTCATAGAGATCAATCGTATCATCTCAGTGCAGTTTTGACGAGTGTTATATGTACCAGCAGCCAAAGATGTGAGGAACCATCATTGCGTGGAGAGGAATTGGGTGCATTGGAGCTCGAGAAAATGAGGATGCATCATGGCCAAGCCTACAATCTGGGCATCGTCTTGCCACCTGCAGGGGTTGCGTGACATCAAGATACATTGCCTAGACTCAGACATTTATAGCAACTCATGTGTTGAGGCATGGGTGTGCGGCATACTCACACCGTCCCACGAAACATGTCGGAAGTTTATCTAAATTCAGATGTATCTAGACAATATTTAGTGTCTAGATACATTTAAATTTAGACAAATTTCCGACATGTTTTATGGGACGGAGGAAGTAGTATATATTAATCAAATTCTATATTTATTTTTGGTGGTTGCTTAGCAACACACAAGTCACTTGAAAATGGATGAATTGATATTTGTGGCTACATGGTGGGAATTGACAGGTGCGCCATACTTGACATTCATGGTTGCAAAGTAAATAACTATTTGTGTAATTTATCTTTTCATATAATTTATTTTATATATTTGGTCCCCTTAAAGTTAAACATGAACCGCAACGCACGGGCATTCAACTAGTACCTAATAATAAAGGAGCTCTAAATGTTTTGTCAATAACATTTTTTGGACAGTTTTACCCTCCCACCGCAGTACATAATACGCACCATGTCATTACATACCGTTTTGTTTTGTTTTTTCACATCCCGATCAAGGGCCAAGCAACCGACGCTTGGTCCAACATTTTTTGTCTCGATTTTACCCTTAGTTGGCTTGTCTGAGGTAGCAAATATTACAACGTGTGCCACCGCTGAGCGAAAACGGTTCACCCCGATTGATTACTGGCACTGGGTAGTCGTCTGTCACACTGGGACAGGCCATACCGGCATCAAGCAATGGGCCACGGGCCAATTCCGCGCTTGGAGGGGTCGTAACCTACAATAATCAATGGGCCACGAGCCAATTTCATTGTTAATAGAAATTACGAAAGTATTTGCAGTCAATTGACTGAATCAGGTTGAATACGACCGGTTTATATACTTCTAATTCAGCTGGAATGCCTGCGAGGTGAATCAACAATAAGTAGCACCATTGATTGGTCCCTGGTGTATCGAAATATAAATCGACCCTCAGAGAAAGTACCGGATGAAAGATGGGGGAGCTTGGCCACGAGCCGGCGGCGATCGATGGTGGCGCCTGGGTTGCCGAAAAAGAGCGGAAAGGAAACAAAGAGAGGGAGGAAGCAGATGCGGCGGCACATCAGCCGGAGAGGGGCAAAGGAAGGGTGTTTGGTCCCTCGATTGAAGGGAGGCGGCTACAGCGGAGGCGCCATGCACGCGGCGCTCTCGTGAGGTGAGGAGCGACGGGAACGGGAAGGGGAAGCTTGAGACATCCTTGGGCGGAGGAGGCCGACGGCGGCGGCTCGCAGACACTGGAGCCCGAGCCCGCAGCGGCGAGCATGAAACTGCAGCAGCCAGCCAACAGGGAGGGCGGCAGCGAGAGAGGCGCTGCGGGGCGGCTCGAGGAGGCAGAGTGGGGCATTCGTGGAATATGTTGTTTTATCTTTTAGCCAAACCTTGTGTTAGTCCTTTATGAATTCATGTCAAAATGGCAGGCAAACATCATACTCCCTCCTGTCTCAAAATGTAAGGCGTCTAAGGATTAGTCAAAAGTTAACATTTTTTTAATTTTGACCAAGTTTATACACAAAAATATAAACATTTACAGTACTGAATCAACATGAATAGATTCACCATAAAATATATTTTCTTAATATATCCATTCGATATTGTAGATGTAAATATTTTTTTTTAAAAAAATTTAATCAAAGTTAGTAAAGTTTGACTTTTTACCGGTCCTTAGACGCCTTACATTTTGGAACGGATGGAGTATATCCTTTCATTTTGGAAATCCATGTGTCAGCAAAACATGAAACTTGAATTTTAAATTCAATTCAACCAAATGAAATCTTGTGAGGGATTTCAATTTCATTTATACTAAGTGAAAGGAAATGATGGCTGCCAAACGAGTTCTAAGAGTAATCGTGATCCAAAACTGGTATCGAAAACCACGTGGTGTCGTCTTCCGTGCGAGAGGATGACGAATACAAAGGAATGTTGTACAGGATGGAGGTGCGAGGAAGAAGAGAAAAGGGAGAGACCATACTCGCATGGCCTGCTTGGAATGGTTGTATAACTTTTTTTGCGGACAGTTACCGGTACTTAGCTCAAAAAATGGGTGGACACAGATTACACAACCAATCCAAAGAGCCCCAAGAGTTGAGGGTACATGTCGCGTCCTAATCATGTCCTTGGTTTTATTTGGCACTTAATCATGCCCTGATTTAAAACATGATAGTCCCATGATACTTGAGAGTGAAATACTAGCTAGGCTTGGAATGCTCGGGTTACAATTTGTGAAGTAGTCACTTGGGTTCTGCAAAAACAGTACATAAGTACATAACAGTTCTCAGACGATTAGGAGAATAATGTTACTGTATGTCCCCGGCAACGTTTCTCATTTCAGCAAGTAACAACGGGGATCGTGTCACCACCAGGTCGATGAAAGAATCAGTGAGTACGACCTTGTCGAAATTTTCGTCGTCCAGGACGAACTCGATGCACATGGTTTTCAGATCCGGGCAGTTGTATGTTTCGGCACAGTCCAACAAGGTGGCGACCGTGTCGACCGTCATGTTCTGTAGCAGCTTCAGCGCACACAAAAGCTTCAGCCTGTCAAGGGCATACCGATCTGCCGCGGCAAGAAGAGACAGGAGCGCCTCGTCCTCGCCTTCGTCGTCGTGTCCAAGACCGGCGGGCAGGTTGTCCGTGTACATGAACCGGAGCATCGTCTTGAACGTCTCGGAGTCCATGTCCGGCACCGTGATGATCAGCGACGGCGCGTCGGTGTTGGCCTCGAGCATGTGGCCGCAGAACTGCGCCTTGAAGACCGGTGACCGTGCGGCGAGAATAGCACGGTGGGCACGCAGCGGCGGCGCCTCGTCGCCGCCCACGACGAACGACACGTCCGACAAGGCAGCGGAATCCACCAGGCAACCGAGATGATCTCCTATTTCAGAGAGCAGCACGGCTATCCCCTTCTTCTCCTGCAACGGCGGCGCTTCGGCGATCGATGTGGGCGTATCGCCGTCGAGAACAGAGACAGCACACATGACCGTGACCCGGCCATTGCTCCAGGCGTACTCGCCGAGGTCGCCCCGGTGGATGAACCGGGCGAATCCCGAGCGCTCGTACTCGCCGGGTCTATGGTTAATGTAGACAAGCACGGTCCTGCGACGCGAGAAGCACGACGGCCCGACCACCTGGTCGCTGCCCGTAATGGCGGCGTCAAAGATGACCGTCACGACGTTCTTATCATCGCTGATGAGCTCCAGGTACACGGACACGAAGCCGTCCACGTCTTCCGGCGTGCAGGCCATCCGCCACTCGTGCCCTCCGGCGGAGACGATGTCGGAGTAGATTGCGCGATCGAAGGGGAGCGCATCCTGATCGATCGGCGAGCACTCGAGTTCGAAGTGGACGACGGCGGAGTTGGACATGATGAGGATCGGTCGAGCTAGGGTGCCAAGTTTCGGATCGATGGAGCACGACAAGTATCTCAAGATATCCTGGCCGGCTCGCTGCCTTGGAGCAAATCAATACGGAGTAGTGTAGTTATTATAATCATCTAGTAAGACTTTGAATCGTGTCGGAAACATTTATTACCCTTCTTGGATTGGAATTGGAAAGGCACGGTCCGGATCAGCCTCAAATTACACTTAGACGTACTCCCTCGGTCCACGTTTAAACATGTCTTTAGTTAAACTTTATAAATTTTGAACAACTCCTTCAAAAAAAGTAGCAATATTTATCACACTAAATTTATTGGATAATTAGGAACAATTTTCATAATTAATTCCAGAATATTAAGCATGACGACAGCAACTACTAAGATGTAAAACTCGAACATACTAGATGCATTAATTGTAACACCCCAAAATTTTAAAACAAAAAAACATTCATTTTCCCTATTTCCAAAATTTGGAACCAACAAAAACTTTTATTAAACTAAGTTAGGAGCATGGTGCTCATGCATGTGTGTGAAGATTCTTGCCATGATGCTTATGTGAAGTACTTTGGAATGTTCCTAAAACCCTAAACCCTACTCTCCTTTTTACCATCCAAGATAAAACAAAATAAAAAAAATTAAATTAAAAAGAAAAGGCCTATGTGAACCAATAGCCATTCTTGCAAATAATAACCTACACCATGTCCTACCATGTTTAGATGGTTTGCAAACCTCAACAAACCGCTATCACTTACCAACCAAATCAAAGGTGAAACAAAAAGAAAATGAAAATATACATAGAGGCATATGTGGCACATAAGTACTATACTATTTGGTAACAAACATCTTTTTTCTCAGAATTTTGAATTTTTTTGAGGGTTACTATGGAGCTGACACGTATGCACTTGGGCAGTTTAATGCTGCAGTGATTTTTCTGTGTGTATTTTTGGTGCTCTCTAGAATTTGTACGAAGAATAGGAAATACCGTTTGCCTTCCTTTAACGTGTGGCTGTAGTATTAACGGACGGTCAAAGCGGTGCACAACCGCTTAGCGCTGCATTGGTTCAAGCCGATTGCCAATTTGTTCCCGACCTCTTGATTCCCCTACTCTCCTATCTCTTCTCTTTGCCTCCTCCCCTCCATGGTCACATGTCGCTCATGTCGCTCTCTCGCCCGCTTCGTCCGCATCCTCAACGCCGTCCAGAAGGACACAGAAGACAGAACGCATCATCGGGGACCGGCGGCGCAGAGGAGGAGCTCGGCGCCTACTCCCATTCCGCGGCTGCTGGCAGCGCGCTGGAGCAGCTTCGCCCTCTCCTCTCCCTTCGGAAGCGGATGGTGGCATGGAGCAGGCCTAATACGGCGAGCCGCTCAGCAAGGGGAGCACAGACCACCACCGAACTCCACCAGAGGACGACGCCTACGCCCCGAGGGTGAGCACCCAACCTTCCTCCGTTCCACTCATTATACAAACTCCTTAGGCTCACCAGAATCAAGCAGGCCCGCCATCTCGAGTGGAGAGGCTCCCAGGAGTGAGGAAAAACAGGGGGAGATGAGTCTGGAGGGTACCTCGCCGCCGCCGCGGGCTGGCTGGACGGCGTCGCAGACGGCGGCGGGAGCGGAGGCACAGGGGAAGGGGGCTTAGGGTGGCGGCGCAAGTAGCCCTCGGCCTCCATCTATTGATTTGTTGTCCCGTTCTGCAGATTCCTCTTCAGATTGGTCTTCTTGTGGTATGCTTATTTTCTCAATCCTTTCCTCTTCCTGCTTGATTTGGTCTGTTCTTGTTGACCTTTTTCTTCCTCGTGGTGATTGGTCTTTTGCTGCAGATCATTGAGTTTCTCTTCCGTTCCTATGAGCGGATGACTGATCAGTACCCATCGTCTGCATCTGCCTCGCCTCCTCTGTTGCTACATCGGCTTTTCTACTGCTCGAATTTTGGAGATGGCAATGTCATGCAGCAGCATCGGAGGGGCCATACACCTAAGAGCAGCAGCATCGGAATTGGTGGAGGGGACCAATTTGGTGCTGGCCGGCGAGCACGGCATGGAAGGAGATCTGAGATGGCAGAATTTGTCGTGACCACAGCGGCGTTTCATTTGTCTTGCTCCACCTCCATCCTGCCTAGCTGGGGTACGAAGTTTGTTCCTTCTTAGCCTTAGGCGGCAGTGAACCACCCAAGATCTCCATTTGTCAGCCTTATCTCTTCATATTCCCTTGGCAAGATTTTGTTGCTATAATTTTTTTGCTTGCTGATTGATGGTTTCAGTAAAGGTACGTACACCTTCCCTTCCTAATCTCTCATGTTTCCTCTATCGATCACGGCCACCACTTCTTGCCGGCCGGATTAATTTGTGAGTTTCATATTGATCAAAGTTATCTCCGTCCCACGGCTTAGGGACACTTCTTTTGGGCTTCTAGGCCAGCTTAGAGCATCTCCAACAGGCGCGCTATATCGCGGCGCGCTAAAACCAAGAATCCGCGCGCGGTAAACAGATATGGCGCGCGGTGCCGTTTTTTCCTCCGCCGGGCGCGGCAAAATACAGCGCGTGCGCGCGCAGGAAAAATGGTCCTCCGCCGGGCGCGGCAAAATACAGCGCGCGCGGGCGCGGAAAACAGATTTCTAGTTTATTTTGCATTCACAATTCATGAAAAAAATGACACAATTCATGAAACAAATGACACAAAGTGCAACAACATCACATAGTTCAACAAACACACACAAAATGACGTAGTTCAACAATGACACACAACATATGGTTCAAATGACAAAGTGAAACAATGCATATCACAAATGCATATCACACTTCCGCATTTTCCAAGTCAACACCTTCTTCTTCGTCCTCGTCATCTTGGGTTGAAGGAGGAATAGTAGCATTCATGGAAGACACGAAGCCTCCCGGTGGTGCTCCCATACTCCCGTACACACCACTCACGGAGCCTCCCATGGTCCCTCCAAACACTCCTCCATAGCTTGATCCTCCCATGCCGGCCATGCCTCCATAGCCTCCCATGCCGGCCATGCCTCCCATGGAGGGCATGGGCATGCTTCCCATGCCGCCCATGCCTCCCATGGTGGGCATGGGCATGCTTCCCATGCCGCCCATGCCTCCCATGCCTCCTCCAAACATGCCTCCTCCAAACATGCCGGTGGTGGAAGTGTTCATGTTGGCTACCAACAATCTCTTTTTGGCCAACACTTCATCGCGAAGAAGGTTGACGTACTCCTTTTGCCTCTCATCCATATGGGAAGTATCCATCAAGAAAAGCTTCCTCTCCTCCTCCGCTAGGCGTGCATGCTCCTCGGCGGCTTGCCTCTTCTCCTCCAAAGCCAACTTCCTCTCCTCGTTGGCGGCAATCCTCTCCTCCAAAGCGGCTCTCCTAGCTTCAATAGCATCCATAGCCTCTTTCTCCAAGTTTCGTTGCATCTTTCTATCTTCATTTGCTTGCAACCTTGCATTTGCAATCCTCTCCATAGCCATGGCAATGTCATCATCTCCGGCCTTCCTTCCCTTCATTTCCTTGGCGGTCTTCCTACCGGGCACATTCCTCCGCCCATTGTTGATGGAGTGAGGAGTGGAGCTTCTCTTCTTCCCTTCATCACTTGAATCATCATCATCGATGATTGTTGCATCACCGGTAGCATTGGCCGCCATAGTTGCCGCATCCAACTTGCCGCGCGTCTTCCACTTCTCTTCATTCCCTAGCACTTCATAGCAATGATGCAAGGTGAATGGCTTGCCAAGAATCTTATTGCCTTTTTTGTTCTTCTTTCCAACATCCCTAAACAATCCTTGAGCCATGGAGTTCTACACATATGCGGAAAAGAAAATAGATGAGCCATGAAGTACAACCCTATCATATGAGCCATATGGTGAACATAGTAGAATGACTTACCCTATCATTCTCATTAGTGCCACTTGGATTGAGAACATCGATGTTGGCTTGCACGCCCGCCCATTTTTGGCAATCGGTGTTGATACCGGACCAACGGGACCGAAGTGAGCGCATGGTTCGCTCGATCCCACTTGTGTTTGTGTTGAAGTAGTCCGTCATCCTCACCCAATAGGTTTCTCTTGTTTGATCGGTACCGGTTGTTGGATCCATTCCAATTGTCAACCACGTCTTGCAAAGCAACTTGTCCTCCGCTATGGTGTAGTTGGCGGCACGGCCGGGATGGCGAGGTTCAATCAACCCTTCTCCTTCCTCATCTACATCCTCATATTCCTCCTCCCCATCGGCGGCTTCATCGTCATTCAAGAACGAGGATCCAACATTCATTGTCTCCATGAATGCCGCATCATCCACTCTACATTGCAATGAAATTCATTACCATCGGCTAGGTATGCATCTAAACCACAATTCGACAAAAAAGAAGTGTTTTTTACCTCTCGGGCATTTCACCATCCACCATATGTGCGCCCGCGCGGTTGCCGGACGGAGGCGTCGGCTGGGTCGGCGGAGGAGGAGGAGGAGGCGCGGCTGGTTCGGCGGAGGAGGAGGAGGCTGTCGGCGGGGGACGGGCGCCTTCGCTTTCTTCGGTGCGCGACGGCGGCGGGGCCGACGTGAGGCCGTTTCGTTGACGGCGCCTTCCCCCTCCTCGGCGCGGGCCGCGCGTTGCCGGTGCCCTGCGCGGCCATCTGCGCCGCGGCAGCGCCTGCGTGTAGTGCCCCGCGCGGCGGGACGAACAGCGCCCGCGCAGCAGCCGTTGGGTTCCCGGCGTCGGCGCCGCCGCTAGGGTTTGGCGCTGGCGCGGCGGAAGTGGCGGCGGCGGCGGAGGGTGTGACAGAGTAGGGAGGGGTCGCCGGGTTGCCGGAGGGGTCGTCCATCGTCGGGATCGCCGGCGGCGCGCGGAGACGACGGTGGGCTCGGGCAGCGACGCGGAGGAGGAAGCTTCAGCGCGGGGGATTTTTCGCGGTTGGACGAGCGATGCCGCGCGCTGGGGGCCGACGCGATATGCGCTCCGGATTGTGCAAACGCCGCGCGCCCTAAAATTTTACAGCACTTCTCTGGACCGATTCTGCCCCGCGCTATATCGGACGTTTGCCGCGCGCGGCCTATATAGCGCGCCTGTTGGAGATGCTCTTATAGGTGGCAGACAGCTGAAGCCCAAAAGATCGGGGTAGTTTCTTCACAGCTTCTTTCCACCGTGAAGCCACAATCCTGTGTCCAGCCAGAAACTCCTAGCGACCAGTTTCCCGAGCTTCTCGGTTAGAAACCGAAACGGTATAACAATTTGCCTCTGGCTTTCTATTCTATTTACGGTAGAATGCCATTCCGTAGGATAACGCTTCGGCCCATCAAAAAAAAAAACAACGACCGAACCGCATCCTGGACATGGAGCGCTAGATAGGGTTCGCTGCCGCCGCCACCGGTCGTCCATCGCTGCTCCTCCGCCGATGTCGGCCATCCATCGCTGCTCCTCCGCCAACGCCGGCCGTCCGTCGCTCCCCCACCACCGTTGCTCCCCCGCAGACGCCGGTCTTCCTCTGCTCCCCGACCACCGCCGCTCCCCTGCATCCCCCGCAGCTCGTCGGGTCGCGGCCCGCAGTCGCCTCCAATCCCTTCCGCCGCAGCTCCCCCGCCGCGGCCTGCCTATCCCCCGGCAGCAAGGGCCATCGCCGCAGACCAAGCTCTCAACTCGCAGTAGTGACCGCGGCCGGCGCTGTCCGTGGCCGGCTGGCCGCTCGACGTCCTACTCTGTCGCTCCACGTTCTCCTTGGCTGTTCCAATTAGCTCAGAAATCCTTCCAAGCAAATAATTAATTGCTTTTGTGAATACTGGTTTAATTCATGTGATACGAATTGGTCATGGATAACATAATCAAATCAACAAGATATTTCATGTGTATCACAAGACAAGAATTAATGTTCTGCTAGCATTTGTTACATGAACCAACTTTCTGACATGAACCAATTTTTTGATTTGTATAGTCATGAACCAATGTTGCTGATTTGTATAACCGTATGACACATATTCAGGGGACATATCAAATTTTTGGGCTTTATAGACATTTTACAACTTAACACAGAAATAAGCTATAATTCTAGAAGCCCAAAAGAATAGAAGAAACTAGCTTCTATGAGCTTCTACCCACCACAGTTTCTCCTCACCGAAACCCATAAGCCGGCTTATGCATAAGCAGAAGCCCAAAAGAAGTCACCCTTATTCCCTATGGTGGAGGGATTCCATGAATCACCTTGCAGGCTACAAATAATTGCTTACTTTTTCTTTCTTGATGTTTGGAAAGGACAAATCTACAACATCAGTACATCACTGGCCCGATCTCTTATTTTGCGGAAAGTCAAAGTTTTTCTGTCCAGCGAGTCATCAACTATGATATATCACCTTCCCCTTTTAGAACAAGCATTGGTCAGCAGCATGATTTTATTCTGCTCTAGGGAAGCATATCATTTTTTTTGCTTGCCGATCAATAATGAGAGTGATATTTGGTTTTATTTCTGGACAGTTTCAGATTTTAGTACTTCTAATGTGTAGAAAGTCCTCACTGCACATTCAATTACCCATTCAAGTTCTTGATTCTAGAAATCATGTAGTGAACTAAAACGCGTTAGATCTGCTCTAGCCCAAGAGTCTCTTTTTGGGAGATTATAGATGTGTCTTGCGCAATAAACTCAAGATAGAGAAAAGAGATCATTCCTTCTTGAAATGTTAGTTTGCCTGGATACACTGGAAATATATACGGCCAGATTTCAGAACTACAAATTTGTTCATCGTAATATTAAAAATATGTTGGCTATCCCTTTCCATACGAAAATTATTGCATTGGTTGCTTTGACTCAAGAACAAATCAACCAAGTCTTTACAAATGCATGAGAAGCTTCCATGAGTTGATGCGTATGGTCTTACACATAGTTAAAAGAAAAGAATATCATGACGTAGGGCAAAAGAATATCATGATGTAGGGCCTGGACAGAAAGACTTCGACATCTCTCTTATTTAGCTTTTGCCTCTTTTCTTGCTGTTGTAGGTACTTTCTTATTATTATTTACTTTCCACATATTCTACAGGTTATATATATGTTTAGAGGACAGAAATCCTCATGGGCAAGCATCCAATTGATTGGGCCGCCGGTATGTCCGTATTTTCGTTTCTTTTTGATGCAAAAATCTTCTATATTTGATTGCATTCTTGGGATCTTTAGAGAAGAATGGATACTTCTTTCCGTATGTTGTAAATGCCAACTAATTCTTATGCTTCTATTGTTCAATAGGAAAATGAATGCCATGTTTAGTTCATGCCTCTTGTGTACGACTTTCATATGTTCATTTTTGTGAAACCTGATCATCCTCTCACAATCTTTCACTCTCTCTCAAGCAATAGTTGCAAGCTAAATACTAATTTCTGTGTTTGCAAGAAGCTTGCGAAAGTCCATACTCTGGACTTGGAACTGAACAAAACAGACATATTTTTCTAGCCAGGATGTAAATTTTTTTATTTTGAAGTTTGGACAAACTTACTGGGGAGGATGGCAATAAACATGAATTTTTTCTTACAGTTTTATTTATGCAAATAACATCATAGGGAAGTGGCCCTCTGCCTTTCTACAAATAACATCACATGTTTGTGTGTTTCAATGTCTGATTACTATTTTCTTGCTTTACATGTCCTAGAGCACCGAGAATTCCTTTCATTATTGGGTTGCTATATTGTATTTGTGTTTTCCAAATTAGATAGAGCTGAGAGAGAGAGAGAGAGAGAGAGAAAAGATAATTTTTTGCATTCATCCTACATAACCATAGCTATGCGCTGTCGATTCCTTGGCAGAATGCCCACTCTGAAGTATTTGTAGTTTCCAGTTAGGCGTATTTCTTTGTCTTACCCCAACATACAACAAGATCTTCTCAAAGGTTATCTGATTTTTCATTCTGTGACTGTAATGTTTACATCTGAAATAGAGAAAACGGAGGAATGTCTAAATACAGTTTTTGATCTAGACTACAGTAAAGCTGTTGTATTCAAGACTCAAAGATTCAGCATTAAATTCTAATTGTACATGTTCATTCAGTAAATTGTCATCTCACGGAAACAAGGCTTTACTGAAGCGAATCTTTGGTACAAGCATTGGGAATTTCATATATGTATAATGGTCATTCGATGCATCTTCCTTCAAATGCCTCTGAAAGTAAGTATTATTGGGTTGCTATATTGTGTTTGTGTTTTCCAAATTATATAGAGCCGAGAGAGAGAAAAAAGAGAATTTTTGCATTCATCCTACATAAGCATAGCTATGCGCTGTGGATTCCTTGACAGAAGGCCCACTCTGTAGTATTTGTATTTTCCAGTTAGGCTTATTTCTTTGTCTTACCCCAACCTACAACAAGATCTGTTCAAAGGTTATCAGTGTTTGTAATGTTTACATCTGAAATAGAGAAAACGGAGGAATGTCTAAATATAGCTACAGACTACACTACACTAAAGCTGTTGTATTCAAGACTCAGAGATTCAGCATTGAATTCTAATTATACATGTCATTCAGTAAATTGTCATCTCACGGAAATAAGGCTTTACTGAAGCAATTCTTTGGTACAAGCATTGGGAATTGCATTCAAATGCCTCTGAAAGTAAGTATTATTGGGTTGCTATATTGTGTTTGTGTTTTCCAAATTATATAGAGCCGAGAGAGAGAGAGAGAGAGAGAAAAGGAGAATTTTTTGCATTCATCCTACATAAGCATAGCTATGCGCTGTGGATTCCTTGACAGAAGGCCCACTCTGTAGTATTTGTATTTTCCAGTTAGGCGTATTTCTTTGTCTTACCCCAACCTACACAAGATCTGCTCAAAGGTTATCAGTGTTTGTAATGTTTACATCTGAAATAGAGATAACAGATGAATGTCTAAATATAGCTACAGACTACACTACAGTAAAGCTGTTGTATTCAAGACTCAGAGATCCAGCATTGAATTCTAATTGTACATATTCATTCAGTAAATTGTCATCTCACGGAAATAAGGCTTTACTGAAGCAAATCTTTGGTACAAGCATTGGGAATTGCATATATGTATAATGGTCATTCGACGCATCTTCCTTCGAATGCCTCTCAAAGTAAGTTATATATGTTTGAAAATTGTTTTCACAATTGCTTCCCTAAACATCAGAATATGTCCTCTGTTTTACTTAGCAATACATAGGACATACAAAAATGATATATGTATCTAAACATGAAAAAAAAGATAGTGGTACGGAATACTGATCCGTACATATATCACGAACCTTTAGAAATATGGTGTTTTATTTGTACCATTGTGACTCATCTTTACTGTTACAAAGATTAGCTAATACCAGTGCCTTCACTCTTATAGATCACCTATTAAGTTAGTCAATAAATCAGTTTTTTTTATTATCATACATTCTACATAGTAGATAGACACATCACTTATCTTTTGATTAGTTTAGTTAACTGCGATGACACAAAAAAAATTAAACTGCTCATGTATTGAAAAGCTTCCAGGAATGCACACACATTTAACTTTCGTTGCAACACAAACAGGAAGAGTTGCCCAGCCAGCCGCCCTACATTCTCCAACAAGATAACAAGTTCAAAGCTCTGGCGGCTAAGAGAAGAAGAAGAAGAGGAGCAGGATATACCGAATCAAACTCTGTTTCATCGGTCTATTTTTCAGAGCGCAAATAAATCATCATTCTTCAGTTGATTACTTCAGAGCGCAAAGAAAATATCATTCTTCGGTCAGCTGACGAGGACAATAGCTGACTGCTCCAACACGCTCCAACACCAGGGAACCACAACACCACCCGTCCTATTATTCTATTTTGTTGTTTAGTTAAAAAAAATGTGTTAACATGCTATTCATGTACTCTATGTATGACAATCCAATCAGTTCTGCAATAACTGGTCAGGTTGGTGAATTTTGATGGGTTCTGTCGTTAGCTCATATATATACTATGAATTAGTAGTACCATCTAATCTTCTCTTGTGTGTGGATTGACCTAATCTTTCATCAATATCCCATACAACTCTATTGTGAACAACACTCTGGTAAAACTATGCAATGCACTTTTTTAAATTAAAGCTACATTTCAGGCGCGGCGTGCCGCCGCGCCAAACCATGCTAGTAGCCATAATGGCAAATCTTGACCTATGCCCTCATACTTTCCCCAAATGGATTGGAACCATTTTACTAAACCCAATCTAACCCTCAATGGACCCTAAACCATGCCCAAGAGAAGCAAGTGAAACCAAATAGAAGAAAAAGAAAAATAAGAATATCACCTCATATGTGCGTTTTTTCGATAAGGGAGCATCGCCCCAGCCTCTGCATTAATTGATGCACACAGCTTCTTTATTATTAACCAAAATTACGGGTTCAACAAAGATCAATCATTACAATTGATAACGCGTGAAGCACACGTCCGTTGGGAACCCCAAGAGGAAGGTGTGATGCGTACAGCAGCAAGTTTTCCCTCAAGAAACCAAGGCTATCGAACCGGGAGATGAAGGCCACGTGAATGTTGTTGGTGGAGGAGTGTAGTGCGGCGCAACACCAGTGATTCTGGCGCCAACGTGGAACCTGCACAACACAATCACAATACTTTGCCCCAACTTACACTACAAGAAAAGTTCTGATAGACAACGTCTCAAAATCGTCCGCTAAGGGGTATTTTTCGTCGCCTATGGGCCTAACCCGACGATATGGGTTCTGTTGTGGAAACTGCGTGCAAAGTCCAACGATTTTTTCGGTCCGTCGCGCTTGGGCGCCCTTCCGCCACGGAAAATCGGACCGTTGCAAGTGTTTCCGGGAGCCCGTTGACTGCGACGTCATACCGACACGTGGCGACGCCGTTAACGCGCGTTAACAGCTGAAACCCCGTGGTAGATGGTAGGCCCACACGAGGCCTGCCACGTCTTAAGCGGGCCGGGCCAGATGACATAGTTTGACCGGTCAACTATATAGCTGGGCTGGTCCATTAGTTACGTGGGGCGGGCCTAACCTCTAATGTTGGTGGTCAAAACTTAAATGGGCCCCATTTAACATGTGGGGTCCACCTTACAGCAAGGCCGGCCCAAGAAGCAAGTGGGCCGGGCCAAAAACACAGTGGGTCCCACTTTCCTGTAAAAGGTCGGCCCATTTAGTGTGTAGGGTCCACCGTATAGCAAGTGGGCCGGCCCAACAAGCTAGTGGGCCGGGCCAAAAACACAGTGGGTCCCACTTTCCGTTAAAGGGTCGGCCCATTTAGTGGGGTCCACCATATAGCAGTGGGGCCCAACAAGATAGTGGGCCGGGCCAAAACACAGTGGGTCCCACCTTCCTGTTAAAGGGCCGGCCCATTTAGTATGTGGGGTCCACCATATAGCAAGTGGTGGCCCACCAAGCTAGCGGGCAAAAACACGTGGGTCCCACATTTTGTATAGGCGGCCCATTTGGTTTGTGGGGTCCACCATATAGAAAGTGGCCGGCCCAACAAGATAGTGGGCCGGGCCAAAAACACAGTGGGTCCCACCTTCCTATTAAAGGCCGCCCGTTTACCATGTGGGACCACCATATATCAAATGGGTGGCCCAACAACATAGTGGGCCGCCAAAAACACAGTGGGCCCCACTTTCCTGTTGAAGGCGGCCCAATTAGTATGTGGGGTCCACCATGTAGCAGGGCCGGCCCAACAAGATAGTGGGCGGGCCAAAAATACAGGTCCCACTTTCCTCTTAAAGGGCCGGCCCATTTAGTATGTGGGGTCCACCACAAAGCAAATGGGCTGGCCCAACTATTTAGTGGGCCGCCCGAGTATGTGGGGTCCACCTTTTTGCAAGTGGGCCAGCCCAATTAGAGTGTGGGGTCCACGGTAAATCAAATGGGCTGGCCCAAGAAGTAAGTGGGCCAGCCTCTGTTTATATGCCGGCATAATATGCGCTTTAGGATTTTGCGGGCATGCACATATGTGATTTTGCTTAATTGGGCCGTTTAAGGGATGGGAATTCGTGATTTAGATACTGAGAATATTTACGCAGCATTGATTTCTGTCGAATAGCCTCACTTACCACAAGCACCAAAGAAAAAATGCGCGAAAGAACTATAAAAACTAACTAAATATTACATCAGCTGCAAGGCATTGAAAAAAATATTACAGAACCCAGAGAAATTGAATGGTAATTAAACCTAGCAATACAATGAAGCGATCCGGCAATCTTTTAAGTTGTCCATGCAGCACCTATATCTGAAACAAAGACATTACAAGTTAAGACAGCAACAATGGAAAGGCAAAGACACTACAATATTGTTTGCCAAAGAATTTGGAACTCATCATTTCGTCGTTATAACAAGATCATTGTAATGCGCACAATAAGCAAACAAAGAGTGCATGCCGCATACCAACAACCAATATAACAGAGCATGTTAGAATGAAACAGCAGACTTACTACTGTCGAGTCCCATGCAAACCAACATGTTGGGAGTACAAAATTGGCATGAACAACATAGTAGCAGGCTATAAATTTTGTAACATGAGCAAGATGAATATAGTGGGATCACTGTGAACTTGTATAAGAGGGAATGCAAACCAATATGTTCAGCATTCCATATGTGAGCGTCATGCCAAGTCAGAGAAACAAGTCGATAATGCAGCTTTTGAAGAACAAGATGGCACACAAAATTATTATCTAGTAATATGACAAGTTTATTTGTACTACAGGCTTAGATAGCAGAGTGATAGCATGCCAAACTAAGTCCTTACTTTGTTAGCTTACAATGAACTAGATACAAAACAATGGCATCACCTGTAGTACAGGGAATGCAAGCCAACATGTTCATGGAGTAAAAAATTGGCACAAACAACATAGTAGCAGGCCATAATTTTTGAAACAACATCTGAGCAAGATAAAGTTATGATGGCTAGATCTACAGAGCAGGGAATGTAAACCAAATATAGAAGTTACGATGCCAAAAGCTATAGAGCAGGGAATGCGAACCAACATGTGCAATTACTTAAAATTGGCCATGAACTAAATAATAGCAGGATGTTACTATAATAGCTAGGAATAATACAGATAGGAGTTATAATGGCATCACTGATAAACTTGTAGATAAGGGAAAAAAATCAATTTGTTTCGGGATATAAAGTTGTAATGAGCAACACATAGAGGATAGTTAATGCTACGGCTTAGGATGGACCAGAAACGGAATATAGTGGGATCTGAACTTGTAGAAAAGGGAATGCACACCAATATGTTCACAATTCTATATGTGAGCGCCATGCCAACTAAGAGAAACAAGTTAATATTGCAGCTTTTGAAGAATCAGATGGCAGACAAAATTATGATGGAAGTTGCTGCTGTGACGAGTTCAAATAAATTTGTACTGCAGGATGGCAGAGCGCATGCACGAACTAGCAGGCAGTTAATTTGTACTGCAGGATGGCAGAGCGATAGCATGCAGGAACTAATAGCAGGCAGTTAGCTTACGACGAAGTAGATAGAAATAACAATGGCATCACCGTAGTACAGGGAATGCAAACCAACATGTTCAGGGAGAACAAGATTGGCATGAACAACGAATGAGCAAGATAGAAGTTATGATGGCTACATCTACAGAGCAGGGAATGCAAACCAAAATGTTCAATCGCTTGAAGTTAGCAATGAACTAGAAAATGGCAAGGTGTTACGGTCATAGCTAGGAATGAACTAAAAGAGCTTCAGACAAACAAGCATCTGAACCCAGAACATGGCGCTAAAACAAGGGACTTACATTAGGAGAAGCACTCTGTGGGAGTCACAGCAGATCTTCCTGGGGTTGATAGATCCGGTGATGAAGTACGCTACATGTGCTACTTGGGGTTGGAGAGACGGCCATTACACTTCATGGTTACTCATCTCATCCAAAACGTAACGGCGCGTCGTTAGCACAAACAGTTCCCCAAGATTAAACAAGAACTTGCAGGCAAGCAATAGAAAGCGACAGTAGAAGAGTTTAGATCATGCACTGCGCCGGTGAAGCAGATCCGGTTCATGCACAGCGGTGTCGGTGAGCAAGATCCGATGCGGTGGACGACGGATCCGGCGAAGCGGCTCCGGCGGGGTGGACGATACCGCAGCTGAAGCGCCTGCGGTAGACTGCTGGATGAGCATATGGTTTCGAGGTTCGGCGGGGATGATCCGGTCCCGTTGATGACGGCGTCGATGAAGCGGCTCCGGCAGGCAGCCGGATGACGAGGATCGCGAGGCCTCGGGTAGGCCAGGGAAGTCCGGCGGGGATGTTCCGGTGCGGTGGTCGTGGAGGTGGGAGAGAGGGACTTGGGAAGTTCCGGTGGGTGGTCTGAGGGAAATGAATTTTTTTTGGGAGGGTTTCCGGGCTAGGAGGTGGTGATCCAAAAATGACGGGCAGACCCCCCACCAACCGACTTTGCTGCCATCTCCACAGGGGTAGAATGGGAATTTGGAAGTGTGTGAAATTTTTGTATTTTGTGGGCGGGAAGTTTTGCCGCTATGAGATTTTGAATTTGGCCACCGTCCAAGTATAATGATAAAAATTGTGAGACCGTACTAGTACCTCTGTTCAAGGCCGAGTGCAAAATCAAATCATCATCACCTTGAATATTGGTCACTACCATGGTCATGATCTATCTCTGAAATTAGCGTATCCGCTATATCAAAGTATAATGATAAAAAAATTGTGAGACCGTACTAGTACTTCTATTCTAGGCCGAGTGCAACATCAAATCATCATCACGTTGAAAATTTGTTACCATGATCATGATCTATCTCTGAAATTGGCGCATCCGCTATATCTTTCAAAGTATAATTATAATAAAAATTGTGAGACCATACTAGTACTTTTCAAGTTCGAGTGCAACATCAAATCATCATCACGTTGAAAATTTGTTACCATGATCATGATCTACCTCTGAAAATGGGCGCATCCGCTAAAACTTGCAAAGTATAATGATACAAAATTGTGAGACCGTACTAGTACTTATGTTCAAGGTCGAGTGCAACATCAAATCATCATTACATTGAAAAGTGTGTTACCATGATCACGATCTATCTCTGAATTTGGCGCATCCGCTAAATCTCGCAAAGTATAATGATAAAAAATTGTGAGATTGTACTAGTACTTCTGTTCAAGTTCGAGTGCAACATCAAATCATCATCACGTTGAAAATTTGTTACCATGATCATGATCTATCTCTGAATTTGGCGCATCTGCTAAATCTTGCAAAGTATAATGATAAAGAAATTGTAAGACAGTAGTAGTACTTCTGTTCAAGGTCGAGTGCAACATCAAATCATCATCACGTTGAAAATTTGTTACCATGATCCTCTGAAAATAGGCGCATCCGCTAAAACTTGCAAAGTATAATGATACAAAATTGTGAGACCGTACTAGTACTTATGTTCAAGGTCTAGTGCAACATCAAATCATCATTACATTGAAAATTGTGTTACCATGATCATGATCTATCTCTGAATTTGGCGCATCCGCTAAATCTCGCAAAGTATAATGATAAAAAAAATTGTGAGACTGTACTAGTACTTATGTTCAAGGCCGAGTGCAGGATCAAATCATCATCATGTTGAAATTTGTTACAACGATCATGACATATCTCTAAAATTGGCGCATCCGCTAAATCTTGCACGTGGCGCATCTCGGTGCGGAGCAACAAGCCGGTGCTATCAAGGTTGAGGCGTCGGTAGCGTCATCGGGCTCTCCTCTTTTGATAGATCTTCTACATGGCGTGGCGCACCGCCCACCGAGAAGCAGTCACATGTGAGATCGAGGTGGAGACGTCGCCGGCATCCTCGAGGCGCGACCGCCCTTCTACGAGCCAGAGTCGACTCAAGGTATGAATCCATGCGCTGTCGCGTCCCTTCTGCATATGAAGTGGAATGCCTTAGATTTATTGTTCTTCTCTTACGATTATTTGCCGGACATGTGTGCTCTTTCTCTGAATATATTGCTTGAAAAGCTAACCAAGTTACTTAAATTCACTTCGTTCTTAATCTTGCGTGCCAGTGGTGCGCGCAAGGAAATTTATTTCTGGGTGTGCTGAGCTGTTAGGCCTAAGTCGAAATCCTCAGCTAAACAAGGCCTCAGCTTAACACATAAAAAGGTGTTCAATCTCGCCCACAATGTCCTCTTCTTTCCTCTTCCTTTATTGGAACTTGTTTTGCAGACAAGGAAAGTGGCACGTGTAATGTGAGTAAAACCCTCTTAGCCAAAATCAGCTACGAGCAAGATTTTATGTATTGTAGATTCCCCAATTGACTCTCATCCCCAATGTAGTCTTTTTTATGTCAGTATAGACTTCTTTACTGGATGTATACTATCGTACATGGCATGCATTTGCCTAATGAGGAGCATTGTATTGCCATTCTAGCCAACCTGATCGATCTGTCAAGCTTCATGCACGAGATGCCATGTTTAATTTACTCCCTCGCTCCGATCCATATTTATTGGTGTAAAATGAATGTGAATCGGAGGGAGTACTCTTCTTAGATAGTACTATACCAGTTCAAAAAAAAGTACTGTACTACTACATCACAAATGCATCAAAAGAGTACTACATCACAAGACCACCACGGTTGTACTAGTAGAGTTTAATGCTTAACTTCCAAAGGGAATAAGATTACACATATGAACTTTAAACAGGCGCTGTCCGATGTCTGCTTGTTTGGGAGCACAACATAAATAATACTACCCCCGTCCATACATAAGTGACTAAACTTTGTCTGAAGATGTTTCATCTATATATGTTTTTAGTGTGTAGATACATCCGTATCTTGAAGGAAAAAGGTGAGCCGCTAACTTTTTGAATAGAGTGAGTAATACAATTCGGATAAACAATGGTGTAGTAAAACAAATACTCCTGCCCATCATAAAACAAAACACAGACTGACTCAAATATATGTACAGATCACAAAAAAGGTTTCATCAGAACCCGAACATATACATGCAGAGATGACCGTTTGATCAAATAAAACAAAGGTTTCGTGGCATATTTATGCCCCCAAAACAAGCAGACGTAGGACAGCGCCAACGTACTAGCAGCTAGCACTATGGAGCTGCAGTACAAACAAATGGTGCAGCGACATTTCCACCAGAACGAAAACTAAAAGACATCAGACCAAACAAAAGCTGGGCTATCACTTCTTGCCCAAACAAGCCTTGCTCCTTCATATGCGACTTCCTTTTCTCTTATGGATGTTGAACTTTGAATTAGATGGGTTCCTGACAGCGCGTTCTTTTTCGTGTCCTTGATGTTGCACTCTGGATCAGGTCGGTTACTGTCAGGAAATGAACAAATTGATCAGCAAAAGTCATATGTAAATGAATGCAAAGGTTACATATGAATGACTAACCCGGTCTAACTGAGTAGGGATGTAAAGTGCACCAACGTCTAGCAGAATTGTACTTTCTCCACTGCCAGTTGCTCATATCTAATTGGAATACTCCCTCCTTTGCCCGTACAACCAGCTCATTTTTGTCCTCAAATACGCAGAGTAACCTTACTGCATGTTTCCAATTGTATGGAAATGATGTGTCAAGGCCAAAAAAAGTATCCAATTCAAAATTTATATGACATGTCCATGACTCGTGATCGCCTGTTGATGATCTTGTACTGGTCCATGTTTGTAGGGTGAAGTCTCTTATAACAGCAAGGGCAACATCTCCATTATGTCCCTTGAAGATGTGAATGTTAAGCATGAATATATCATGCGTCTCATGAGGGCACTGAATATATTTCAGAGCCTTCTTTGCATGGTCAAGCTCAATGATATATCTAGACTTCGTTGGCCAGTACAAAATACCCCCTATGAGAGTTGCCGGTCTACGGTCAATCTCTGACAGCATCGGAGTTGATCGAGCTAGAAACTCCCATTCTTTTGAATCTGGTGAGTAGATATGAGCCTGTGCATCGTAACGTTTAGTTGTTATCCAAACAACCGAGAACTTGCCACAATGTGTAAACGGTTCAGAGTTGTTTCTCGAACAGAGAATTGAGCCGCTGCTTTCAATTGTGTGATTGCGCCACAATGGTGGTTCTGGTATCGCTGTGAGAACTTGCCTAATTGGATCCCAGACTGATATATACCCTCTGGATACATTAGAATGGAGTAGCACCATACCATTGCGGCATCCCAGGACATAGATTTTGGGACCGTTCACTTGAGACGGGATTGCCAGCATCTTCAAGATGGCCGGGTGAAGATCATGCTCTGTGATGAATCGATTGTCCTCGGAGTTGTTGGTGAAAAACCCTAGCAACGGGTTTCCTCCGTTGTGTGACACAGTTAGCTTTCTGAAATAATTGCTTCCCATACATTGCCTCCATGCTTTCTTGGTGCCTGATGCAGCTAGTAAGCAGGTTGGATGGGGAGGAAGCCTGACAAGAATCTGAGAGACTACATCTCCAGGCAGATCGTTGATTGTTGTGGGTGTCCTTCGACTGAAGCTGGTAGGATTATGCAAATCGCACGATGCATCGTCAAAATTATGTAAACAGCACACTGCATCATCTATTTTTTAAAACAAAATGCAACATCTAATTTGACTAAGCAGCAAAATGCATCATCTAATTCATCATCAAAGTTTCCCTGCACGGTGCATCAGCAAAATCAAAATAGTGTAAACAGCACAATGCATCAGCAAAATCAAAATAATGTAAACAGGACAATGCATCAGCAAAATCAAAATAATGTGAACAGCACAATGCATCAGCAAAATCAAAATATTGTAAACAGGACAATGCAATTGTAATCCTGTTGCATAATCAATGAAGCCCTTAATTTGCAAAAAAAAAACACCACAAAAATAGGACGCACCAACGGAAGGCAATCTCGCATATACAGTAATAATTGCTAACGTGTCAACACGATTGGAGGACAAAGAGACCTCTACAGGACCCAAAACGCTGTGGTAACATCAGATGGGGTTAGCTTTGATATAGGTAATAAAATGTAAACAGCACAATACATCATCTAAGTTGACAGCAAAATTCTTCATCGAAATTTCCCACACTGCTCAAGGAATCAGAAAAATTACCTAAAAGGCTAAAAGAGCAAAATGCATCATCAGAGTAAAATATATGTAAACAGTACAATGCATCATCCAACTTTTGGCTAAACAGCAGAGAGCATTAGCTAGGTTGACAGAAAAACAAAAACAAAAAAAACCATGAAAAATTCCTGAAGAGGTGAGTGCATCAGAAAAATTACTACCTAAAAAGCATAATGAATCACCCAAATTACAAAAGAAGCAGAATGCATCATCAAAAATACAAAAACATCTCAATGCATCATCACGTCTGGTTTGGGCAAAAAACCCAATCCACCAGATCTAACCTCATTGCAGTTGGGGAAGGTAGAACTTACAAAGGGGTTGACGAGTCACGATCAAATGCAACAAGCGCCGCCTTAGATGAAGTCACCATCCAAGCTCTCGACGCGTTCAAAGCAGCCAGCTTCGAAGCCTCCGACGGTTCTCCCGGCTGCGCCGCCAAAACTCTCGAAGCACGCGCCAAGACTTTCCAACAAAATGCAGCTTCGATACGAGCATTTGCCAGCGCCACAGCGCCCGGGCCCGTCCTAGCCACCGCCTTCGCCTTTGCCTCCGCATCCGCTTTACATGTCTCCGCCGATGCATGCAGAGCATCCGTCTCCGCTTTCCATGTATCCGCCGACGCAGTGTAGGCATCGAGCGACGCCGTTTTCATTTCCTAGAAAACCCAGTAAGTTACTCACATTGCAATCCCCAAATTAAGGTTATATCGAACACAATGACCGATGAACCTCTGTACTCGCCGGAGGTTGGAGATGTACATACCTGCGAAGATCGGTCCGGTGGTGCTTGACGGTGGTGCGTCGGGGACGGGGGAGAACTCGGCGGGGAGAATGGTGGCGCGGCCCAAGACGGCGGCGCGGAGAGGGGCGACGGTGCGGTCATCGAACCTCGGCAGACAGTATTTTGTATATATATATGAGAAGAAGAATAAAGTCTGGTCGAATGAGGCAGCGCGACCGGCAGAGTACAACCGAAGGCTACTAGTGCTACCTTGGAGTATTGTAGTAATATAACATAATAAAAATAATGGCCTTGTTTAAACCACTCTTGTCAGTGTGGCATCGCGTCCAAATTTAATGCATTCTGTGGAAATCGGAATAATGCTGTAAAAACTCTCATACTAGTGTGGTATATAGCATGCACCGACACTTTTCAACAAAATGTCGTCTCCATTTCATAGGAGACTGCTTGCACACTGGGATACGATGCTGACATGACGAAGGGCGCAGAAGTATTTTGGAGTATTTCATTCGAGCAGATCGGGGCGACGGTGCGTCTTTGGAGGGAATACCGTGTGGTGTGTCTTTGGAGGGAATACCGTACGTACTTAGGAGTATTTCATTCGAGCAGACTGCTTGCACACTGGGATACGATGCTGACATGACGAAGGGCGCAGAAGTTTGCGAAAATGGTTGTACTACCATCCGACCATTAGTATAATCGAGCAGCCTAGTATAATCATTGCGCGATAGCTTACACGAGAAGGAAAAGAGCCGAACAGCTGTGGATAATAAAAGCATTTGGCTCTTCGAGGATCCTTCTTCTACTGCCTTCTCAAAGGAGTACTACTATTGTAATTTTTTTCTGGGACCTTCGGGTCCCTTCCCCGTTGAAAAGTGAAGTGTTTCGAATACATTCATATGTCTATGTTTCTATTTTTACAAGCAAATAAATAACAAAGGATGACTCAATGCACAAGTTGATCTCATTTTGAAATTTTTTAAACTTCTTCTATTGTATTCAAATTTGATTAGAAGGAGTCGATCGATTGTACATGCCAATCGTATAGCTTGGTGGGTGGATTGGCATTTGAAGTTTGGTCATTGTGTTCTTGTTTGTTACCACCCTCGCAAGGCACGTCCAAGTATTTCCTGTCAGAATTTATGGCATGTATGTAGTTAAATAACCTACATTATTTTAATTATGAGTTTAATTACTAGGCAAAAGCTTAAAAATCCATATATAGTTGCAGATTAAGATGAACAAATCCTTGAACCTATATCTACAAAATTGATGGCACTAACACATCCTACCAAGCGGAAAGCATGTCTACCCTACTGCTTCCAAATGGTGGAATTATGACAATAATGTGCAACTGTTAAAATTTGGTAGCCCTCCTTCACAATTAACACACATCTAGCCATTTTTGTACAGTAATAAAAAGGGAAATCATTCTTTCATGCATGCATATAATTGTTAGAATCTCTTGTTTGTGAAGTTGCTTAAAATACGATCTCTTCCAAACTTGAGGTCATATGATAACTAAAAAGTTTTGTATGGCGGGATTTTGCATCAAAGTACATGCGCACAATACTCACTTGTGGGCAGAAAGCCAAACAAACTCATATTACTAGGTTTGTATTAATGTGTTCTAGAAATTTCACCATCACACATGATTTTGTGCTTGCGTTAATTTTACTTTAAAAACTTCTTCCAAATTCAAATTTTCTTCAAACATGCCAACGGTACATGTCTACCAATTAATAATTAAGGGTACACCACACGTACTGCCTCGTAGGGTACATAAAAAATTACTATATTTTATGGCATGTACTAATTTCACATAATCTACAACTCAATGTTGAGTTTAATGATCAGCCCAGAACTAGAAAACAAATATACATATAGTTGCAAATTAACCTAGAAAAGCTCTAGTATCCTTTAAAACCCTAGAAAATGGACATGCATGCATGCATCCTACTCATAATAATTAATTAAGGTCTCGATCTCTATACTGCTCACGAAGTTTGGAATTCTGGCAAATATGCAACTTGTTTCATTAATTTACCATGGCGAGATAGATGCATGCACATCGATCACTTAAAAAATATAAAGTTTGTAAAGGATTTGGCATCCATATATGCTCACCGGATATATAGATAAGGCCAAGCAAACACATCGAATATTTGTGAAGAAATGTTTTTGCTAGAACCTTCAAATTTTTAGATTTACATCACACACAAAGAACACACCTTTAATTTCGCCAGGTTTGTGCACTAATAAAGTACTCCTACAGTACTACTAGAAATTGGATTGTTCTACTCCGGAGTGATATGCTCACCGGAGTATTTTTGGATCTTAGCTGGAGCGGCGTTTGGCGGTTGCACGGCCGTGCTGGATGTTAAGCCTGTCGAGGCACGCCTGGTGGAAAGCGTGCGCCACCTTAGCCTCATCGGCGCGCCGCTGCAATGCTGCGTCCCTGGGATTTGCCGCCGCATTCTTAGCCTGCACGAAAGCTGAGAGCATCCCGGCATCTATAGAGTGCCGGGAACATCACGTTATATACGAGCTCCTTGGCGGTGTTGCTCCTGCAAAGGGCGTCGCCGTGATGCGCTTCGAAGACACCGGCTGGCACCGCCTGAAGTGCGGTCGGATTAGGCGGCTGGCCACGGGAGCTCCCTGCCTCCGCATCGTTCGCGCCGGCCGGGAAGGGGATCTCACCCGCTGGCAAAGAAAACCATGCGGCATGCGCGGCGGAAAAGCCGCCAGGGCCGAGCGGGCGTCGCATGCGGGGTTGCGTGGGAGATCCCTGCCTCTGCATCCATCGGCCCGCACGGGAAGCGGCTGGCGAGGGGCTCCACGGCCAGCGCCGCCGCCGCGGGCTGAACAACCGCCGCCAGTAAAGCGGGCGGGTTATGCCTTGGTGCGCGATGGACGAAGCGAAGGCGGCGCTGATGCTCCGCTTCCTCGTCGGTGGTAGGACTACGCGCGCGGCGACCAGAGCCAAGTCGGAAGGCCATAGATATGTCGATTGGTCACTTAAGCTGGAGAGGTTCTCTTACCATTTCGGAGAAGCGGAGTAAGAGGAAGTTGTTGCTTATACGGGTTCACTGCCACGTTGGGTTAAGAGGGGCAAAGTTGGTCAATGCCTAGGAAGTTGGAATCGTTTTGGCCCCAATTTTTTAATTACCTTGCGGTTCATCTCTCGGTCTCTCCCACCTCTTCACTATCCCTCCCCTTGCCTCCTTTCATGCTTCATCGTAGTGCATCTTGTTTTTCTAGCACCTTCACAAAAATCATACACATTTGGCCGATTCTGTCATTGTGTGCACTAATAAAGTAAAAAATCCATTATATGTGAATAAACGTTTAATACACTAGCTCGCAAAGATGTTTCTCAAGGCGATATGCACAATGCCTGCCAAAAATGGGTCATGATAACTAAATTTCGTGTTAATTTTTGCATGACATGTACTCACTTGTGTATGAAGCCAAGCAAACTCATAATCTATACCAAAAAATGTGAAAGAGTTCTTTTTAGTATCCTTCATACATGGGGTTCCTATTTTTACTTTCTATTTTTACTAGTTACAAGAAAAAATGCATGAAAACTTTTGAAAATATGTGCATTTTGGGCTGTGTGGAGACATGGTACAATAATATATTCAAGTTGATATACAAAGTCTAGACATATTCAAACTAGACAAATAATGTATCTAACCCCCTAACCCTAAACTCTGTCTTATGAAGTCAAGCATGCATGAAGAGAATTGGTTTTGGGTTTCAAACATGGAAATTTCAAAATCATCCCAAAAGCTTCATTTTAGAGCGACTAAGAAGGATCCAGGCTTACCTTTCCATTTTCATGTTTTAAACTTGTTTAAATCTTGGTCAAATCTAGGATTTGACCAAGATTCAAATGGGCATAAAATAAAAAAATGAAAAAATGAAAAACCAAAGCGCACATAGTCTTCTTATATGTCATATAGTAAGCATTAAAGTTGGTAAACAAGGTCTAGACATATTCAAACTAGACAAATCATGTATCTACCCCCTAACCCCTAAACTCGTCTTATGACGAAGTCAAGCATGAAGATTAAGTGGTTTTGGGTTTCAAACATGGAAATTTCAAAAACCTCCCAAAAACTTCATTTTAGGGTGACTAAGAAGGATACAGCTTCCCTTTTCATTTTCATGTTCTATACTTGTTTAAATCTTGGTCAAACCTAGGATTTGACCAAGATTCAAATGTGCATCAAAATTCAAAAAAATCAGAAAATGAAAAACCAAAGCACATAGTTTTCTTATGTCATATAGTAAGCATTAAAGTTGATAAACAAGGGTCTAGACATATTCAAACAAGAAAAATCATGTATCTACCCCTAACCCTAAACTTTGTCTTATGTAGTCAAGCATGAAGAGAAGTGGTTTTGGGTTTCAAATATGGAAATTTCAAAAACCTATCAAAAGCTTCATTTTAGAGTGACTAAGAAGGATCCATGCTTACCTTTTCATTTTCATATTTGAAACTTGTTTAAATCATTGTCAAACCTAGGATTTGACCAAGATTTAAATGGGCATAAAATTAAAAATCGGAAAAATGAAAAACAAAAGCACATAGTCTTCTTATGTCACATATATATATAGTAAGCATTCAAAAGTTGATAAACAAGGTCTTGCTAGACATATTCAAATAAGACAAATCATGTATCTACCCTCTAACCCTAAACTCTGTCTTATGAAGTCAAGCATGAAGAGAAGTGGTTTTAGGTTTCAAACATGGAAATTTCAAAAACCTCCCAAAAACTTCATTTTAGAGTGACTAAGAAGGATACATGTTTCCCTTTTCATTTTCATGTTTTAAACTTGTTTAAATCTTGGTCAAACCTTGGATTTGACCAAGATACAAATGGGCACAAAAATGAAAAACAAAAAGCACATAGTGTTCTTATGTCATATCGTAAGCATTGAAGTTGATAAACAAGGTCTAGATATATCCAAACCAGACAAATCATGTATGTACCCCGTGTCGATCTTATGAAGTCTAGCATGAAGAAAAGTCGTTTTGGCCGGGTTTCAAACATGGAAATTTCAAGAACATCCCAAAAGCTTCATTTTAGAGCGACTAAGAAGGATCCAAGCTTACCTTTCCATTTTCATGATTTAAACTTGTTTAAATCTTGGTCAAATCTTGCTCAAGCATGAAGATAAGTGGTTTTGGGTTTCAAACATGGAAATTTCAAATAAACCTCCCAAAAACTCATTTTAGGGTGACTAAGAAGGATACAGGCTTCCCTTTTCATTTTCATGTTCTATATATACTTGTTTAAATCTTGGTCAAACCTAGGATTTGACCAAGATTCAAATGTGCATCAAAATTCTAAAAAAATCAGAAAAATGAAAAAAGCACATAGTCTTCTTATGTCATATAGTAAGCATTAAAGTTGATAAACATGGTCTAGACATATTCAAACCATACAAATCATGTATCTACCCCTAACCCCTAAACTATGTCTTATGAAGTCAAGCATGAAGAGAAGTGGTTTTGGGTTTCAAACATGGAAATTTCAAACCTCCCAAAAACTTCATTTTAGAGTGACTAAGAAGGATACATGCTTCCCTTTTCATTTTCATGTTTTAAACTTGTTTAAATCTTGGTCAAACCTAGGATTTGATAAACATGGTCTAGACATATTCAAACCAGACAAATCATGTATCTACCCCCTATCGCCCTAAACTTCGTCTTATGAAGTCAAGCATGAAGAGAAGTGGTTTTGGGTTTCAAACATGGAAATTTCAAAAACCTCCCAAAATTAAAGCTTCATTTTAGAGTGACTAATTAAGAAGGATGCAGGCTTACCTTTTCATTTTCATGTTTTAAACTTGTTTAAATCTTGGTCAAACCTAGGATTTGACCAATATTCAAATGGGCATAAAATAAAAAATAAATAAAATGAAAAACCAAAGCACATAGTCTTCTTATGTCATATAGTAAGCATTCAAGTTCATAAACAAGGTCTAGACATATTCAAACCAGACAAATCATGTACCCCTAACCCTAAACTTTGTCTTAATTATATATGAAGTCAAGCATGAAGCAGAGAAGTGTGGTTTTGGGTTTCAAACATGGAAATTTCAAAAACCTCCCAAAAAGCTTCATTTTAATTAGACCGGCTGGTTAATTAAGAAGGATCCATGATTAATTACCTTTTCATTGTCATGTTTTAAACTTGTTTTAATCTTGGTCGAACCTAGGATTTGACCAAGATTCAAATGGGCATAACAATCAGAAAAAAATCGAAAGAATGAAAAACCAAAGCACATAGCCTTCTTATGTCATATAGTAAGCATTCAAATTGATAAACATGGTCTAGACATATTCAAACCAGAAAAATCATGTATCTACCCCTAACCCTAAACTCTGTCTTATGAAGTCAAGCATGAACAGAAGTACGGTGGTTTTGGGTTTCAAACATGGTAAATTCAAGAACCTCCCAAAAGCTTCATTTTAGAGTTACTAAGAGAAAGATCCAGACTTAATTACCTTATCATTTTCACATGTTAAACTTGTTTAAATCTTGCTCAACAAACCTAGGATTTTACCAAGATTCTCAAATGGGCATAAAAATCAAAAAATGAAATACCAATGCACATAGTCCTCTTAAGTCATAAAGTAAGCATTCAAGTTGATAAACAAGGTCTAGACATATTCAAACAAGACAAATCATGTATCTACCCCCTATCGCCCCTAAACTTCGTCTTATGAAGTCAAGCATGAAGAGAAGTGGTTTTGGGTTTCAAACATGGAAATTTCAAAAACCTCCCAAAATTCAGCTTCATTTTAGAGCGACTAAGAAGGATCGATGCTTACCTTTTCATTTCCATGTTTTAAACTTATTTAAATCTTGGTCAAACCTAGCTAGGATTTGACCAAGATTCAAATGGGCATAAATATTCAGACAAAAAATCTAAAGAATGAAAAACCAAAGCACATAGCCTTCTTAATTATGTCATATAGTAAACACTCAAGTTGATAAACAAGCTAGGTCGATCTAGACATATTCAAACCAGAAAAATCATGTGTATATCTACCCCTAACCCTAAACTCTGTCTTATGAAGTCAATCATGAAGAGAATTGGTTTTGGGTTTCAAACATGGAAATTTCAAGACGTCCCAAAAGCTTCATATATTTTAGAGTGACTAATTAAGAAGGATCTTGGCTTACGTTTTCATTTTCATGCTTGAAACTTGTTTAAATCTTGGTTGAACCTAGGATTTGACCAGAATCAAATGTGCATAAAATTCTTTAAAAAATAGAAAAATGAAAAACAAAAGCACATGGTCTTCTTATGTCATATAGTAAGCATTCAAGTTGATAAACAAGGTTTAGACATATTCAAACCAGACAAATCATGTATCTACCCCTAACCCTAAACTCGGTCTTATGAAGTCTAGCATGAGGAGAAGTCGTTTTGGGTTTCAAACGTTTAAGCCAAAATCCCCATTTCAAATATTTCAAACTTATTCAAATTTGGTTCAAATTTGAAAGACACACAAGTTATAGCACACATAGTGCATACATTCTCACACATACCGCACTAGATGCTAACCCGGCCTATAGTTTGAGGCCATTGGATGACGTCGAAAAAATCTTGGATTAGAAATGGGGTTGTTCGAACCCCGTAGTTGGATTTTTTGAACCTTGATCTGTAGTACTGGGCAAAACCCTAGTTTAACCTATTTAATTATAGATTCGTAGGTCGATTTTTCTACCTTTTTATTATTACTATGCAGCACATGTGTGTTTGCCCGTCGAGTGAAACTCGGAGGAAGAGGGATCACTCGGAAGGAGAGAAGAAGGGAGAGAATTATGGTGTCTCCCCTTTCGGGTGATGATGTTGACTTTTGTGCAGGGTTTGTCAGTGAGCAGGAGGTGAGCGAGCGAGCGAGCCGAGCGAGGCCGAGAATGAGAGAGATTTTTTTTTTTGAGAGGGACGACCGAAGGATCCGAAGGACCCACGACTTCCAATACGCATCCTGATGCGTCTTCTCTTGACAAAGAAAATGGTTGGGAGTTTGCGTACCTATTGCACGTGACTTGTGCTCAGAAGTGTGGGACCTCACGCATGGGCACCACACGTAAGTGACAGACCTGTTGGTGTAAAAACTCGGTTGATTATTATAGTGCATTAGAACAAAGTTTCCTATGGATTCAAGGGTAGGAAATCCAAGTTAACTCATTTACATGACATTATTTTTTCCATGAAGCAAAGTTAACGCACCTATCAATTGGTACATTTTGGAGTGACTAAGAAGGATCCAGGCTTACTTATTCGTTTTCACGTGTACAACTTGTCTAAATCTTGGTCAAACAAAATTGGCGGAAATTCAAAAAAACAGAAAATTGAAAAACCAAAGCACATAGTCTTCATATGTCATAGTAAGCATTAAAGTTGATAAACAAGGTCTAGACATATTCAAACCATACAAATCATGTATCTACCCGCTAACCCCTAAACTATGTCTTAAGATGTCAAGAATGAAGAGAAGTGGTTTTGGGTTTCAAACATGGAAATTTCAAAAACCTCCCAAACTTCATTTTAGGGTGACTAAGAAGGATACAGGCTTCCCTTTTCATTTTCATGTTCTATACTTGTTTAAATCTTGGTCAAACCTAGGATTTGACCAAGATTCAAATGGGCACAAAAAAGCACATAGTGTTCTTATGTCATATCGTAAGCATTCAAGTTGATAAACAAGGTCTAGATATATCCAAATTAACCAGACAAATCATGTATCTACCCCCTATCGACCCTAAACTTCGTCTTATGAAGTCAAGCATGAAGAGAAGTGGTTTTGGGTTTCAAACATGGAAATTTCAAAAATCCCAAAATTCAGCTTCATTTTAGAGCGACTAAGAAGGATCGATGCTTACCTTTTCATTTCCATGTTTTAAACTTATTTAAATCTTGGTCAAACCTAGCTAGGATTTGACCAAGATTCAAATGGGCATAAAAATTCAGACAAAAATCTAAAGAATGAAAAACCAAAGCACATAGCCTTCTTAATTATGTCATATAGTAAACACTCAAGTTGATAAACAAGGTCAGACATATTCAAACAAGAAAAATCATGTATATTCTACCCCTAACTCTAAACTCTGTCTGTGAAGTCAATCTCTAGGATTTGACCAAGATTCAAATGGGCATAAAATAAAAAAACAGAAATGAAAAACCAAAGCGCACATAGTCTTCTTATATGTCATATAGTAAGCATTAAAGTTGATAAACAAGGTCTGACAAACTAGCTAGACAAATCATGTATTCCCTCTAACCCTAAACTCTGCCTTATGACCTAAGTCAAGTAAGATAAGTGGTTTTGGGTTTCAAACATGGAAATTTCAAAACCTCCCAAAAACTTCATCATTTTAGTGACTAAGAAGGATACAGGTTTCCATATTCATTTTCATGATCTATAATTGTTTAAATCTTGTCAAACCTAGGATTTGACCATTCAAATGTGTATCAAAATTCCAAAAAAAATCAGGAAAATGAAAAACCAAAGCACATAGTTTTTATGTCACATACATATATATAGTAAGCATTCAAAAGTTGATAAACAAGGTCTAGCTAGACATATTCAAATAAGACAAATCATGTATCTACCCCTAAAACCATAAACTCTTTCCTTATGAAGTCACACATGAAGAGAAGTGGTTTTGGTTTCAAACATGGAAATTTCAAAAACCTCCCAAAATTAAAGCTTTGTTTTAGAGTGACTAGTTAAGAAGGATCCAGGCTTACCTTTTCATTTTCATGTTTTAAACTTTGTTAAATCTTGGTCAAAACCTAGGATTTGACCAATATCAAATTGGGCATAAAATAAAAAAAAGAGATAAAATAAAAACCAAAGCACATATTCTTTTTATGTCATATAGTAAGCATTCAAAAGTTCATAAACAAGGTCTAGACATATTCAAACCAGATAAATCATGTACCCCCTAACCCTAAACTTTGTCTTAATTATATATGAAGTCAAGCATGAAGCTGAGAAGTGTGGTTTTGGGTTTCAAACATGGAAATTTCAAAAACCTCCCAAAAAGCTTCATTTTAATTAGACTGGCTGGTTAATTAAGAAAGATCCATGATTAATTACCTTTTCATTGTCATGTTTTAAACTTGTTTAAATCTTGGTCGAACCTAGAATTTGACCAAGATTCAAATGGGCATAACAATTCAGAAAAAAATCGAAAGAATGAAAAACAAAAGCAAATAAGCCTTCTTATGTCATATAGTAAGCATTCAAATTGATAAACATGGTCTAGACATATTCAAACCAGAAAAATCATGCATCTACCCCTAACCCTAAACTCTGTCTTATGAAGTCAAGCATGAACGGAAAATGGTTTTGGTTTCAAACATGGTAAATTCAAGAACCTCCCAAAAGCTTCATTTAGAGTTACTAAGAGAAAGATCCAGACTTAATTACTCATCATTTTCACATGTTAAACTTGTTTAAATCTGCTCAACAAACCTAGGATTTTACCATGATTCTCAAATGGGCATAAAATTCAAAATGAAATACCAATGCACATAGTCCTCTTAAGTCATAAAGTAAGCATTCAAGTTGATAAACAAGGTCTAGACATATTCAAACAAGACAAATCATGTATCTATCCCCTATCGACCCTAAACTTCGTCTTATGAAGTCAAGCATGAAGAGAAGTGGCTTTGGGTTTCAAACATGGAAATTTCAAAAACCTCCCAAAATTCAGCTTCATTTTAGAGCCACTAAGAAGGATCGATGCTTACCTTTTCATTTCCATGTGTTAATTTTGAATCTTGGTCAAACCTAGCTAGGATTTTGACCAAGATTCAATGGGCATAAAAATACAGATAAAAAATTCAAAAAAATGAAAACCAAAGTACATAGCATTTCTTAATTATGTCATATATAGTAAACACTCAAGTTGATAAAAGCATGTCTACACATATTCAAACCAGAAAAATCATGTATATCTACCCCTAACCCTAAACCTTGTCGTGAAGTCAATCATGAAGAGAATTGGTTTTGGGTTTCAAACATGGAAATTTCAAGTAAGTCCCAAAAGCTTCATATATTTTAGAGTGACTAATTAAGAAGGATCTTGGCTTACGTTTTCATTTTCATGCTTGAAACTTGTTTAAATCTTGGTTGAACCTAGGAATTGGACCAGAATCAAATGTGCATAAAATTAAAAAATAGAAAAATGAAAACAAAAGCACATGGTCTTCTTATGTCATAGTAAGCATTCAAGTTGATAAACAAGGTTTAGATATTCAAACCAGACAAATCATGTATCTACCCCTAACCCTAAACTCGGTCTTATGAAGTCTAGCATGAGGAGAAGTCGTTTTGGGTTTCAAACGGTTAAGCCAAAAGCCCCATTTCAAATATTTCAAACTTATTCAAATTTGGTTCAAATTGGAAAGACACACAAGTTATAGCACACATAGTGCATACATTCTCACACATACTGCACTAGATGCTAACCCTATAGTTTGAGGTCATTGGATGAGGTCGAAAAATTCTTGGATTAGAAATGTGTTGTTCGAACCTCGTAGTTGGATTTTTTGAACCTTGATTTAGAAATGGGCAAAACCCTAGTTTAACCTAGTATATTTAATTATAGATTCATAGGTTGATTTTTTGTACCTTTTTATTATTATTACTATGCAGCACATAGGTGTTTGCCCGTCGAAACTCGGAGGAAGAGGGATCCCTCGGAAGGAGAGAAGAAGGAGGGAGAGCATTATGGTGTCCTTTTTTGGGTGATGATGTTGACTTTTGTGCAGGGTTTGTCAAATGAAGAGATGAGTTGAAGTAGCGAGCGAGCGAGTCGAGCGAGGCCTAGAATGAGAGAGATTTGTTTTTTTGTGAGAGGGGCTCTACCGAAGGATCCAGAAGGACTCACAGACTTCCAATACGCATCCTGGATACAAGGCCTTCTTGACAAAGAAAATGGTTGGGAGTTTGCGTACCTATTGCATGTGTTGTGCTCACTGAAGTGTTGGACCTCACGCATGGGCACCACGCGTAAGTGACAGACCTGTTGGTGAAACTGCTGATTATTATAGTAATAGAACAAAGTTTCTATGGATTCAAGGAAATCCAAGTTAACTCATTTACATGACATTATTTTTTCCATGAAGCAAAGTTAACGCACCTAATACCAAGTACATTTTGGAGACTAAGAAGGATCCATGCTTACTTATTCGCTTTCACGTGGTTAACTTGTCTAAATCTTGGTCAAAACTAGAATTGGCAGAAAAAATTCAAAAAAAAAAAAAAGAAAATTGAAAAAACCAAAGCACATAGCCTTCTTATGTCATGTAGTAAGCATTAAAGTTGATAAACAAGGTTCAGACATATTCAAACCATACAAATCATGTATCTAAATTCGCCAACCCCTAAATCCGTGTCTTAAGTAAGCCAAGAATGTAGTAGCGGTTTAGTTTCAAACATGGAAATTTCAAAAAACCTCCCAAAACTTCATTTTAGGGGACTAAGAAGGGATACGCTCTTTTCATTTTCATGTTCATACTTCAGCTAAATCTTTGGTCAAACCTAAGATTTAGACCAAGATTCAAATGGCACAAAATAAAAAAAGCACATAGTGTTCTTAAGTCATACTGTAAGCATTCAAGTTGATAAACAAGGTCTAGATATATCCAAATTAACCAGACAAATCATGTATCTACCCCTATCGACCCTTAAACTTCTGCCTTATGAAGTCAAGCATGAAGAGAAGTGGTTTTGGGTTCTCAAACATGGAAATTTCAAAACCTCCCAAAATTCAGTTTCATTTAGAGCAACTAAGAAGGATCGATGCTTACTTTTTAATTTTATGTCCATTTAAATCTTGGTCAAACCTAGCTAGGATTTGACCAAGATTCAAATGGGCATAAAAATTCACAAAAAATCTAAAGAATGAAAAACCAAAGCACATAGCCTCTTAATTATGTCATATAGTAAACACTCAGTTGATAAACAAGGTCTAGCTAGACATATTCAAACTAGAAAAATCATGTGTATATCTACCCCTAACCCTAAACTCTGTATTATGAAGTCAATCTCTAGGATTTGACCAAGATTCAAATGGGTATAAAATAAAAAAACAGAAAAATGAAAAACCAAAGCGCACATATAGTCTTCTTATATGTCATATAGTAAACATTAAAGTTGATAAACAAGGTCTGGACATATTCAAACTAGCTAGACAAATCATGTATCTACTCCCTAACCCCTAAACTCTGTCTTATGACGAAGTCAAGCATGAAGATAAGTGGCTTTGTTTCAAAACATGGAAATTTCAAAAACCTCCAAAACTTCATTTTAGGGTGACTAAGAAGGATACAGGCTTCCATATTCATTTTCATGATCTATACTTGTTTAAATCTTGGTCAAACCTAGGATTTGACCAAGATTCAAATGTGCATCAAAAATCCAAAAAAATCAGAAAAATGAAAAACCAAAGCACATAGTTTTCTTATGTCACATACATATATAGTAAGCATTCAAAAGTTGATAAACAAGGTCTAGCTAGACATATTCAAATAAGATAAATCATGTATCTACCCCTCTAAAACCATAAATAATCATTTTATGAAGTCAAGCATGAAGATAAGTGGTTTTGGGTCTCAAACATGGAAATTTCAAAAACCTCCCAAAAACTTCATTTTTAGAGTGACTAGTTAAGAAGGATCCAGGCTTACCTTTCATTTTCATGTTTTAAACTTGTTTAAATCTTGGTCAAACCTAGGATTTGACCAATATTCAAATGGGCATAAAATAAAAAAAATAGATAAAATAAAAAACCAAAGCACATATTCTTCTTATGTCATATAGTAAGCATTCAAAAGTTCATAAACAAGGTCTAGACATATTCAAACCAGACAAGTCATGTACCCCCTAACCCTAAACTTTGTCTTAATTATATATGAAGTCAAGCATGAAGCAGAGAAGTGTGGTTTTGGGTTTCAGGAAATTTCAAAAACCTCCCAAAAAGCTTCATTTTAATTAGACCGGCTAGTTAATTAAGAAGGATCCATGATTAATTACCTTTTCATTGTCATGTTTTAAACTTGTTTAAATTTTGGTCGAACCTAGGATTTGACCAAGATTCAAATGGGCATAACAATTCAGAAAAAATCGAAAGAATGAAAAACAAAAGCACATAGCCTTCTTATGTCATATAGTAAGCATTCAAATAGATAAACATGGTCTAGACATATTCAAACCAGAAAAATCATGTATCTACCCCTAACCCTAAACTCTGTCTTATGCAGTCAAGCATGAACAGAAGTACGGTGGTTTTGGGTTTCAAACATGGTAAATTCAAGAACCTCCCAAAAGTTTCATTTTAGAGTTACTAAGAGAAAGATCCAGACTTAATTACCTTATCATTTTCACATGTTAAACTTGTTTAAATCATGCTCAACAAACCTAGGATTTTACCAAGATTCTCAAATGGGCATAAAAATCAAAATGAAATACCAATGCACATAGTCCTCTTATGTCATATAGCTAGTAAGTATTCAAGTTGATAAACAAGGTCTAGACATATTCAAACAAGACAAATCATGTATCTACCCTCTATCGACCCTAAACCTCTGTCTTTATGAAGTCAAGCATGAAGAGAAGTGGTTTTGCTCTCAAACATGGAAATTTCAAAACCTCCCCAAAATTCAGCTTCATTTTAGAGCGACTAAGAAGGATCGATGCTTACCTTTTCATTTCCATGTTTTGAACTTATTTAAATCTTGGTCAAACCTAGCTAGGATTTGACCAAGATTCAAATGGGCATAAAAATTCAGACAAAATCTAAAGAATGAAAACCAAAGCACATAGCCTTCTTAATTATGTCATATAGTAAACACTCAAGTTGATAAAAAAAGCTAGGTCGATCTAGACATATTCAAACCAGAAAAATCATGTGTATATCTACCCCTAACCCTAAACTCTGCCTTATGAAGTCAATCTCTAGGATTTGACCAAGATTCAAATGTGGAAATTTCAAGTACGTCCCAAAAGCTTCATGTATTTTAGAGTGACTAATTAAGAAGGATCTTGGCTTACGTTTTCATTTTCATGCTTGAAACTTGTTTAAATCTTGGTTGAACCTAGGATTTGACCAGGAATCAAATGTGCATAAAATTCTTTAAAAAATAGAAAAATGAAAACAAAAGCACATGGTCTTCTTATGTCATATAGTAAGCATTCAAGTTGATAAACAAGGTTTAGACATATTCAAACCAGACAAATCATGTATCTACCCCCTAACCCGGCCTATAGTTTGAGGCCATTGGATGAGGTCGAAAAAAATCTTGGATTAGAAATGGGGTTGTTCAACCCCTTCGTAGCTGACTTTTTGAACCTTGATCTCAGAAAATCGGGTAAACCGTGCTTCTAACCTATTTAATATAGATTCATAGGTCGATTTTTCACCTTTTTATTATTACTATGCAACACATGTGTGTTTGCCCGTCGAATGAACTCGAGAAGAGGGATCACTCCTAAGGAGAGAAGATGGGAGAGAATTATGGTGTCTCCCCTTTTTCGGTGATGATGTTGACTTTTGTGTAGGGTTTGTCAGTGAGCAGGGGGAAGAGCAGCGGAAACAGCCAGAGCGAGTCGAGCGAGGCCGAGAATGAGAGAGATTTGTTTTTTTGTGAGAGGGACGACCGAAGGATCCAGAAGGACCCACAGACTTCCAATACGCATCCTGATGCGTCTTTCTCTTGACAAAGAAAATGGCTGGGAGTTTGCGTACCTATTGCACGTGACTCCAGCTCATCAAGTGTGGGACCACGTACGCACCACACGTAAGTGTCGACCTGTTGGTAAAAACCTGCTGGATTATTATAGTGCATTAGAACAAAGTTTCTATGGATTCAAGGGTAGGAAATCCAAGTTAACTCATTTACATGACATTATTTTTTTCCATGAAGCAAAGTTAACGCACCTATCAATTGGTACATTTGGAGGACTAAGAAGGATCCAGGCTTACTTATTCGTTCTTGTACAACTTGTCTAAATCTTGGTCAAACAAATTGACATAAAAATTCAAAAAAACATAAAATTGAAACCAAAGCACATAGTCTTCTTATGTCATGTAGCAACATAAAGTTGATAAACAAGGTCTAGACATATTCAAACCATACAAATCATGTATCTACCCGCTAACCCTAAACTCTGTCTTAAGAAGTCAAGAATGAAGAGAAGTGGTTTTGGTTTCAAACATGGAAATTTCAAACCTCCCAAAACTTCATTTTAGGGTGACTAAGAAGGATACAGGCTTCCTTTTCATTTTCATGTTCTATACTTGTTTAAATCTTGGTCAAACCTATGATTTGTCTTGTTTGAATATGTGTCTAGACCTTGTTTATCAACTTTAATGCTTACTATATGACATAAGAACACTATGTGCTTTAATTTGGTTTTTATTTTTTTTAAATTTTGATGCACCATTTTGAATCTTGGTCAAATCCTAGGTTTGACCGAGATTTGAACAAGTTTAAACAAGAAAATAAAAGGTAAGTCCGACCTGGATCCTTCTTAGCCACTCTATAATGAAGCTTTTAGGGGGGTTGTTAAAAATGCATGTATCCTTCTTAGTACGTCACACCACAATGCTTTTGGGAGGGGTTTTGAAATGTCCATGTTTGAAACCCAAAATCCACTTCTCTTTCGTGTTTGACTTCATAATTAAGACAAAGTTTAGGTTAGGGTAGATACATGATTTTTCCTCGGGTTTCAATATGTCTAGACTTTGTTTATCAATTCAGCTTGAGTGCCATTGGTATGGCATAAGCTAGGGCTATGTGCTTGGTTTTTCATTTTTTGAATTTTTATGCCCATTAATTTGAATCTTGGTCAAATCCTAGGTACGTACGGTTTGACCAAGATTTGAACATGTTTAAAACATGAAAATAAAAGGTACGCATGGATGATACGTCCAATTTGCATCACTATTTTGTATCATAATTTGCTGTTATTCATTGATATATTTCATATTGGGACACAATACTTATGTTATTTCATCTATTTTGCATGTTTCATCATCATTGGAGGATTTGGCACTGAGCTGGATTCCCACGGAAAAGCACCGTCGTAACGCAATATTCTCTAAGATCAATCGTATGGGGGTTTCACGAAATTCCTATTTTTCCAGATGACTGAGGGAGCCAAAAGGAGCAGAAGAGCCACTGTAAGCCCAGAGACGTGGCGGCGCGGCCTAAGGCCCGGCCGCCAATTGTGCTTCCTCGTAGCCCTATGTTCTCTCGCCTCTTTTTCTTCGCGTACCTCTTCGTCCCAAAAACCTGCTGCAGGGATCCTCACGTAAGGGTTACAAGCCGCCTCATGCAAGGAGAGCACCAGAGAGAAGAGCCCTATGGCAGGAACTGGGCCGGAAATTCTCCTGAGGGGGAAATCACATCATTATCGTCATCGAGCTGGACATCATCTCCATCATCATCACCATCGCCTCCACCATCTACACCGCCATCACCATCGCAGCACCTCGTCACCCGCTAACGATTTGGTTTGATCTGATTGGTTGATAGTAAACTCTCCCGGGTGTTATTCTATACTTGTTGTAGATGTTATTGAGTAAAACCATTGAACCAAGGTTTTCATGTTCAGATTGTTATTCATCATCATATCACCTCTGATTGTATTCCATATGATGTCTCGTGAGTGGTTCGTTTAGTTCTTGAGGACATGGGTGAAGTCTAAATGCTAGTATTTAAGGTTGAGTAATATTCAATGTTATGATATTTAAGTTGTAGTGTCATTCTTCTAGTGGGTGTCGTGTGAACGTTGACTACACGACACTTCACCATTTATGGGTTTCAGGGAGTGCATCTTTGTATCTTGGTTGCTACTCAGTGGGTTGCTTGAGTATTTAAACCTAAGTCTCATAGTATATCGAAGGTGAGGGATCGCAGGATCTCAGGGCTTAAGGCTGTGGTTAGATTTATCTTAATTACTTTCATGTAGTTGGATGCTTGTAAGGGGTATAATCACAAGTATGTATTAGTCCTAGGAAGGGTGTGCATTAGTACAGTTCACCCACACAACACTTATCAAAACAATGAAGATTAATCACGTATGTAGCGGAAGCACTAGACTAAAATCCCCGGGTGTCCTCAGGAACGTTTGGTCATTATGAGTAACAAACCCGCTTGTCCTTTGTGCTAAAAAAGGATTGGGCCACTCGCTGCAATTATTTCTCTCGCAATTTATTTACTTGTACTTTATTTATCTGCAACATCAAAACCTCTTGAATACTTGTTTGTGAGCATTTACAGTGATCCTTCATCGAAACTGCTTGTCAACACCTTCTGCTCCTCGTTGGGTTCGACACTTTTATTTATCGAAAGTACTACGATACACCCCCTATACTTGTGGGTCATCAAGACTATTTTCTGGCGCCATTGCCGGGGAGTGAAGCGCTATTGGTAAGTGGAATTGGTAAGGAAAACCTTTACTGTTTGTGCTGATTTTATTTCTGCCTACTGCTATAAGTCATTATGGAGAGATCTTCTCTTCAATTTCTATTTGGGAAATCTACTACTACTGCAACGGTAGTGGATGAAGCGCCAGGTGAGGAAGTAGTACCATATAAAATACCTATTAAAATTATTGAACGTGTTATGGATAACCGCTATGAAGGGGATGGAAACTGTCCATCCTGGTGATCATTTACTATTTTTGCATGAATTATGCGGTTTATTCAATGTGCAGGTATTTCCATGAATGAAGTTAGGAAGAAACTATTCACTATATCGCTGTCTGGTAAAGCGGCGCACTGGTATAAATTGCTTAAGAATGGTGATTCTATTGATTGGGAGGACATTGTGCCTTTATTCTATTCCAAATTTTATCCCTCCAAGTGAAATTCACAAAGATCGGAACCGCATATAATTTCTGGCCTCATGATGGAGAAAGTATTTCCCCAAGCTTGGGGAGATTGAAGTCTTTAATGCTCAAATGCCTCATTCATGAGCTTCTGGCAATGTTATTATTGATAATTCCTATGCAAGACTTTCTTTTCAAGACAAGACCTTGCCGGATACTTTTGTTCTGGATCATTTACACGCAAGAATGAAGAGTTTAAAAGGGACCTTTTTGATCGGATCTAAGAAAATACTGAAGGATGGGAGAATGACAAAGATAGAGAATCAGTATAATTTATGATTATAAATGCATTGAAGCTTTTATGGATACTGATACTGTAATATGAGTGCTACATATGGTCTTGATTCCAAAGTTGTTGCAAATTATAGAGCCTTTGCCTCTCATTATGAACTGCCTACGAAGAATTTGATAAGTATCATGAACCGTATAAAGATAAAATTGATTCATCTGTAAACAAATGTGTAGAGATTGAAACTGTTAATATTATGCCTGAAGCTTATATTGAAAAAAACTCCTTTCCCTGCTAAAATGAAGGAGTACATTATATCTAACAAGTATAAATAATAAAAGTGAAAAGAAACCTAAAGAACCTGAAGAACAAATTAAAATTGAACCTGCTGTTGCAATAGTTAAAGATCTTGTGACTGAGAATGGGGAGGATGGTCATATTATTTTCTGTGAAGATGCTTCTAATATTGTTTCACATCCTAATAAATCCAAACAAGTTAGTGTTCCTATGCTATCTCGTTAGAATTGGTGATCATTGCTATTATGGTTTATGTGATATTGGTGCAAGTGTTAGAAGCTATACCTTATGAACTTTACACGGAGATTATGCACTAAATTGGTTCCTGTGAACTTGAAGATATTGATGTGGTTATTCATCTCGGGCTAATAGAGAAACTATTTCTCCAATTGTTATTGTTGGATGTTCTATGTGGTAAGATTAAATATCCTGCCGACTTTTTGGTACTTGGTTTCTACTGCTAGTGATTATTGTCCTATCATTTTTGGAAATCTTTTCTAAATACTTGTGGAGCTATTATAGATTGTAAGAAAGAGAAAATTTTGACTAGATTTGTTGAGTGAACCTTATGAATTTAACTTTTCTAAATTTACCAAAACTCCTTATAAAGTTGACTTGCCTAGTAATGATTTTAAAATGGAGCAGTGTGTATCTATTGTTCTTGTTCCTAATAACCCTTTGCAGCAACATTTGGAGAATAGTGAAAGTGAAGCTTTTTAGGAAAGTAAGAGATGAGTTTGAGAAATTCTTTCGCCGCCAACCTATTCTCACATGATTTACCTATGAAGATCCGTACAACACCACCACCGAAGGAAGATCCTGTTTTTGATCTAAAGCCTTTACCTCGATAATCTTAAATATGCTCATATTGATGATAAGAAAATATATCCCGTTGTTATTATTAGCTCTAAGCTTTCAGGAGATTGAGGAAGAAATGTTATTGGAATATTCAAGAAACACCGAGGAGCTATTGGTTATACTCTTGATGATTTGAAAGGGATTTCTCCCTCTATTTGCCAACATGCTATTAATATGGAAGAAGATGCAAAGCTTGTTGTTGAACATCAACGTCGTCTAATTCCGAAGATGAAAGAGGTGGTAAGGAACGAGGTATTAAAACTTCTTTGAAGCTAGTATTATATATCCTATTGCTGATAGTAGATGGGTTAGTCCTGTGCATTGTGTTCCTAAGAAAGGAGGAATGACTCTTGTGCCTAATGATAATGATGAGCTTATCCCTCAAAGAATAGTTGTAGGGTATAGAATGTGCATTGATTTTCGAAAGGTTAATAAAGTTACTAAGAAAGATCATTACCCTTTACCCTTTATTGATCAAATGCTAGAAAGATTGTCTAAAAATACTCATTTTTGCTTTCTTGATGGTTATTCCGGGTTTTCACAAATTGTTGTTAAAGCTAAAGATCAAGAGAAAACCACGTTCACTTGTCCTTATGGAACTTATGCTTACAGAGTATGCCTTTGGTTTATGTAATGCTCCGCACTTTTCAAAGATGCATGTCCATATTTTTCATGGTTTTTGCGAAAGTATTGTAGAGGTGTTCATGGATGATTTTTCTGCCTATGGGAATTCTTTTGATAATTGCCTCTAAACCTCGATAAAGTTTTGCAGAGATGTGGAAGAAACTAACCTTGTTCTTAATTGGGAAAAATGCACTTTATGGTTATTGAAGGAATTGTATTGGGACATAAAATTTCGAGAAAGGTATTGAAGTTGATAGAGCTAAAGTTGGAGAAATTGAGAAGATGCCCTATCCAAGGGATGTTAAAGGTCGGGAAAGTGTTCTTGGTCATGTTTGGTTTATAGGGAGATTTATTAAAGATTCTCTAAAATTTCAAAGCTCTACTAATCTTCAAAAAGATGTACCTTTTGTTTTTGATGATGATTGTAAGGAAGCTTTGGAAAATTCTAAAGAAAGCCTTAACAACCGCTCCTGTAGTTGAACCTCCTGATTGGAATTCGCCTTTTGAAATTATGTGTGATGCTAGTGATTTTGTTGTAGGCGTGTTCTTGGACAGCGAGTAGATAAAAATTAAATGTTATTCATTATGCTAGTAAGACTCTTGATGCTGCTCAAAGAAATTATGCTACAACGGAAAAAGAATTGTTAGCTGTAGTCTTTGGTTGTGACAAGTTTAGACCTTATATTGTTGATTCAAAAGGTAATTCATACTGATCATGCTGCAATTAGATACCTCATGACAAAGAAAGATGCTAACAGTCAAGGCTTATTAGATGGGTACTTCGTTTGCAAGAATTTGATTTATATATTATAGACAGAAAGGTATCGATAACTGTTGGCCTATAACCTGTTCAGATTTCAAAAATAGTCAGTTTATGATCCCTGTCTTCGTTAATATAGTTTTCCAAATGAACAATTGGCTGTAATAAAGGTGAGCCCGCGAGAGAGCCCTTGGTATGCAGATTATGCTAACTTTATTGTTTCGAAGTATTTGCCTCCAACCTTTTCAGCTCAGCAAAGGAGGACATTCTTTTATGACTTGAGGCATTATTTTTGGGATGACCCACACTTATATAAAGAAGGAGTGGATGGTATTATGCGAAGATGTGTTCCTGAATATGAACAACAAGAGATATTGAATAAATGTCATGGAAGTGTTTATGGAGGACATCACGCTGGAGATAGAACCGCGCAAAAGGTTCTACAATCAGGTTTTTATTGCCAACACTCTTCAAAGATGCAAGGAAATTTATTTTATCTTGTGATGAATGTCAAAGAGTTGGTAATATCTCCAGATGTAATGAAATGCCTATGAATTATACTCTTGTTATTGAACCATTCGATTGTTGGGGATTCTAATTTCATGGGACCTTTCCCTTCTTCCAGTAACACTCATATACTTGTCACTGGTGATTATGTTACTAAATGGGTAGAAGCTATACCTACAAAAGGTGCCAGACCTCTATAAAAATGCTTGTAGATATTATATTTCTAGATTTGGAGTACCCAGATATATTATGACTGATGGAGGTTCCCAATTTCATTCATGGAGGTTTTAGAAAAACCCTTTGCCAAGTATGGTATTAATCATAGAATTGCTTCTGCTTATCACCCTCAAACTAGCGGTCAAGTAGAATTATCAAATAGAGAGATTAAAGCTATTTTGGGTAAGACTGTTAATAAATCTAGAAAGAATTGGCCTAGCAAATTGAAAGAAGCGCTATGGGCTTATAGAACTGCTTATAAAAATCCTATGGGAATGTCACCTTATAAAATGGTTTATGGAAAAGCTTGTCATTTACCTTTAGAACTAGAGCACAAAGCTTATTGTGCTGTTAGAGAACTAAATAAAGATCCTAAATTAGCCGGTAATAAGAGGTTGTTGCAATTAAGTTCTCTAGATGGGAGAAGTGAAGCTTATGAAAATGCTAAACTCTTTAAAGAAAAAGTTAAGAAGTGGCATGATAGAAGGATTATTAAAAGAGAATTTAATGTTGGAGATCAAGTTCTATTGTATCGGTCTCGTCTCAGATTCTTTGCAGAGAAATTACTCTCGAAGTGGGAAGGACCATATGTTGTTGAGGAGGTGTATCGTTCAGGAGCAATTAAAATTAGCTCTCTCCAAGGCAATGCCACACAAGTGGTGAATGGACAAAGACTCGAGCATTATATCTCGGGTGATTCTTATAATGTTGATGTTGATATTATTCAAGTGGAAACACCGGAGGCTTTCATCAAAGGACAAATTGACAATCCGCCAGAACTCGACTTTGAATAGGTAATAGATCGTAATGAAAAGTCCTGCTTACCTTTCCAACATTATTTTTGCTGTTTTTGGAAAATATGAAAAATTACGGAATCAAACGAGGGAAAGACGACGAGGGGTGCTACCATAGTCGGGCGTCGAGCTCGCCCGCTACGACTATGGTCTGGCCTCGCTGCTCCCTTTCCTCGACTCGCTTTCACTGAACCTTCCTTTGTCGTAAAAATATTTGTTATATAATCCCCCGCCCCGGGAGGTCCGTAATATCGCTTTCTCGTCGTGTTTTGTTTCGAGCTGTTTTCTGCTAGGATCTGCTTCGGATCTAGATCCATCATGTCTTCGCCGGGAACTCAGAAGGACAGCTTCTTTGACGTCATCAACCCGTACATGAACGAGCTGAAGATGCACCCCAAAGAGTTGCAGCTCGTGGATGGAGAGTTGCAGATCAAAGATGTCCAGGGTCCTAAGGGAGAAGGGAGCTTGGAAGACAGGATGGAGAAGCTAGAACAAGAGGTTTTCAACTACAAGAAGATGGCTGAGCGTGAAGTGGATATCTTTCACAAGATTGTGTCTGAACTCATTGATGGACACAAAAAGGAGACTGCAAAGGTTGTGGGACGATATCTTCTCACTTCACGACACCACCAACAAACTCCAAGCTCAACTCTATGATGTCCATAATCAAAACTGTGAGTATGAAAACAGGTTTAAGCGCATAAGTCATGCTGCTAGTTTCAGGTTTCCGGAAACCAAGATGTCTTTTGTTGATGGAGGGCCTCTTCCATGGAAGTCTGATGACGACAAAGATTCACCATCATCACCGAAGGAGTAATTCATCATCGGTATGGCATCTCCTTGGTTTGTTCCAAGCTTGGGGAGTGCCGCTGTATCACATCACCACCACCTTATCTTTTACTATTAAGTAGTGTCATATCATGAGTAGGGAAGTTATCATATAGAATAGTATGCAATGGAAGGATCTCTCTTAGTTAGTTATCGATGTATCCGTTGTTACGGAATATTAATGAGAAGTCTTATCATTTACTTTTGTACACCTTATTTTAGTTTGCAATCTCCATTATATGATTATTCTTGACATGGTATTGATATCACTTTGGGATCAAGTAAATCTATTTGGTTTTGGCAAACTTAGCATTGGTCAATAGCAACAACATCCTGATGTTTAATAAAGAGAGAGAAATACACTTAGATACATTACTCCATTATCTCTATGCTTAGTATTCTTAAGTTAAAATTGCTTTTGTGCTTATGAGAAAGATGCATGATTGTTTCTATCATATGTATATTTGTTTGTTTCCTTCAACCTTTATGCTTGCTATCAAACCTTGCTAGCCAAAGACCTGTATCGAGAGGAATGCTTCTCATACATCCATAACCTTAGACCAAACCTATGCCATTTGTGTCCACCATACCTACCTACTACATGGTATTTTCTGTCATTCCAAGTAAATACTTCATGTGCTACCTTTAAATTATTCAAACTACTACTCCTTATTTGTGTCAATGTTTTATAGCTCATGAGAAGTATGTGGTGTTTTATCTTTCAATCTTTATTGGGCTAATCCTTTCCTAATGGATCAAAGGCACATCCGCTACTCCAATAACTTCTTGCAATAAGAGCCGGCAATGAGGTTCCCGCCAATTAATAACTTTCATTAATAATTCTCTTCACATGTTTTGCTCATCTACCGGGCAGCAACTTAATTCTGCAATAGACACTCCTCCATGGTACAGGACAAGAAGGCACCCGCTGAGGATTCTGCTAGCCATGGATTGAGTAGCCAAGGCTGGGGGGGAGTGTCATCCTAAATAAAACTAAAATACATGTGTGAACAAAAGAGAAGGGGGATGATCTACCTGCTGGTAGAGATGCCGCCCCTCATGGGAGCCGCTTCTGAAGGTCTGCTGGCAGTGGGGTTAGAGTACCCATTACCATGCGTTGACAACAACAAACACCGCTCAAAATCTTACTTTTATGCTCTTTATATGATTTCAAACTTGAAAAGCTCTAGCACATGATTTAATCCCTGCTTCCCTCTGCGAAGGGCCTATCTTTTACTTTTATGTTGAGTCAGTAAACCTATTTCCCTCTATCTCAAGCAAGCAATGGAGTTGTTGTGAACCAATCATTTATGCTATGATTCAGTTAATCATGTCTTTTATACTTTCTTGTTTAGTACCACTTTTATCCGAATGAATATGACTTTGAAGTTATCAATGATTATGAAGAGATTGTTATGCTTAAATATGAAGGCTCAGCCATAAATTCTAATATGAAAGCTTTGCTTAGAAGTACAATCCGTTAGTAGTTCTCTGACCAAGAACAAAGTTTGCCATCACCAACTATGATTTCTTATGCACCCTTACTTGTGATTTCTCTTTACTTATTTCAGATGAATTATATGAGGAAGTTGTTTACTAGAATGTTTTTTTGTGTGAATGAATATGATGCTTCTTGTCCGTATTTTATTTATCGACTTTTCCTCTATAAACATGTGGTCTTGTTTCTCGAGCTCAGTTTCGCTTTGGGACAAGCGAGGTCTAAGCTTGGGGAGTTGATACGTCCAATTTGCATCACTATTTTGTATCATAATTTGCCGTTATTCATTGATATATTTCATATTGGGACACAATACTTATGTTATTTCATCTATTTTGCATGCTTCATCATCATTGGAGGATCACACGGAGCTTGATTCTCACTGAAAAGCACCGTCGAACGCAATATTTCTAAGATCAATCGTGGGAAGGAATTTCACGTAAATTCCTATTTTTCCAGATGACTCGAGGGAGCCAAAGGGGGAGTGTAGGAAGAGCCACTGTGGCCCAGGACCACGGCGGCGCTGCCCATACCCGGCCGCGCCACTCCCGTGCCTCGGGGGGCCCCACAGTCTCTTTCGCCTCTTTTCTTCGTACTCCTTCGTCCCGAAAACCTAAGCCACGGAGGGATCCTCACGAAGGTTACAGCCGCCTCTGCGGGGCGGAGAGCACCAGAGAGAAAAGAGCTTTCCGGCGGGCAGGAATCCGCTGGGGAAATTCCCTCCGGGGGGGGGGGGAATCGACGCCATCGCCACCGTCATCGAGCTTGACATCATCTCCATCATCATCATCATCATCTCCACCATCTACAACACCGCCATCACCACCGCTGCACCTCGTCACCGCTGTAACGATTTGGGTTGGATCTTGATTGTTTGATAGGGGAAACTCTCCCGGGGTTATTCTATACTTGTTGTAGATGCTATTGAGTGAAACCATTGAACCAAGGTTTATGTTCAGATTGTTATTCATCATCATATCACCTCTGATTGTATTCCATATGATGTCTCATGAGTGTTCGCTTAGTTCTTGAGGACATGGGTGAAGTCTAAATGCTAGTAGTGAATTATGGTTGAGTAATATTCAATGTTATGATATTTAAGTTGTAGTGTCATTCTTCTAGTGGTGTCGTGTGAACGTCGACTACACGACACTTCACCATTTATGGGCCTAGGGAGTGCATCTTGTATTCGGCTGCGGTTGCCGGAGTGACAAAAACCTAAGCCCCCGTTAGTATATCGATGCAGGAGGGATCACAGGATCTCATAGTTTAAGGCTGTGGTTAGATTTATCTTAATTACTTTCTTGTAGTTGCGGATGCTTGCAAGGGTATAATCACAAGTATGTATTAGTCCTAGGAAGGGCGGTGCATTAGCATAGGTTCACCCACACAACACTTATCAAAACAATGAAGATTAATCACCTGTATGTAGCGAAAGCACTAGACTA